>NJDC01000801.1:156786-167209 GCA_002245475.1 Calephelis virginiensis | reverse complement strand
TTTTTTCAATAATAATATTTACAATATAAACTAGATTAAAAATACAAATTACAATCAGATTTTAACTTAAATAAAAGGTACAACAAATCACATTACAAATTGCAGTGGGAATTTGAAATCTCTATCCCCAAGCATGTTCATCTTCCAAATACTCTGAGACCGTATAATAGCTTTTTTGACATAATTATACTTTTACACATTTTTTTAAACTTATTTAAAGGTAGATCTCTAATACCAATGGGCAGCTTATTGTAAAAACATATACATTAACCGAAAAAGGATTTACTAGTTTTATGAAGACGAGTTTTGTTTACGGCTAGATAATTTTATCCCTCGTATTTACATTGTAAACATCACATTTTTTTGTAAACATACCTACATAGATTTTATTCAACATACATTAAATTTTCATAAATGTATTGAGAACTGAAGGTTAAAATATTTATTTCTTTGAATTTCTGACGAAGGGAATCCCTTAAATTAAGATTATAAATAGCTCTAATAGCTTTTTTTGTAATACAAATATAGTATTTATATCTGCAGAATTTCCCCAAAGAAGCATCCCATAAGACATTAAACTATGAAAATAGCTAAAATGTACTATTCGGGCCGTTTCAACATCTGTTAATGTTTCTTTTTTTTACTGCAAATGCTGCTGAACTAAGCCTATTTGTCAGTTTCACAATATGAGGGCCTCATTGTAATTTATTATCAATTGTGATGCCTAAAAAGAAAGTGGATTCAACCAGATCCAGATCAAAAGTTTTATATAAAATATAAGCGAATACCTTGGTCTGTAAACTTTAACTTTATCTTTAACGCATTCAATAAAGAAGAAGTTTTCAAAATTCAAACCCTGAGGTTGTGAAAAAAGGGGTAATATGTATTTTGTATGACCTTTTTATTTTTTGGATATATTTTCATAAAATCTCGTATGCATTACGGTAAGAATGTTGTACGGTATGGTCAAAATGATGAACAATATCATTTCAACGTTTTTGGAAATACTACACCTAAGAGGATAAAATAGAGGATAAAAGTTTTACATAGACGCACAGACCAAACCCTTTGTGCTAGAAACCAAAAAAAATTGCGCATTGTCCGAGAAAGAAAGGACTTTTCAAAATTCGTAGAATATGTAAATAAATTTGAGAGACCTAATTAAAATACATGTCAAGGGAATCCTATTTTTATGACTTTTTTCCAATAAACCTCAATCATTTTAACTTTTGTTCAAATGTGTTTTGAAATGCACGCAACCTGTTTTGCGGGGCGAAAGGGTGGAAACTTCAAGTCGTCAGTTAGTACCTGTTCTTCTCACAAAACCTGTATGCTCAAAATTGTCCTTTAGGTATGTAATTGATAAGAGATGTTGCCAATCATTTCAATAAACCGTTATTTTAGTAGGCCCCTACTTGAAAAGCGTAGTGTTATGAGTTTAGGTGTCTTTATGTCTTTGGCATCATAACTTTGGAACGCATAAACCGATTTCGATAATTTCACCTAATAAATGAAACAAGGCTGGTAGCAAGATGAAACATTTTACGTCTTTAACCTACTTCTAAAAGAAGGAGGGGACTAGTTGCTCGTCTTTTAAAAAGTTTTTTTATGAATTCAATTTACTCATTTTCAATTTATTTTAAATGCAAGAGTATACTTTCAAACTGTTGTCAACGCAGGGAATCTTTTTGTATACTTAGACGACATTATTTAGACGGTTTATAAGAGGCTCAAATGATATTTGAATAAAACGAGTATGTTTCAATATGAATGTCAAATCGGAACATAGTAAAACAAACTTTCTTTCTTCTGAAACTTTGTTATGAACTTTAATCCTGATCTGCCCCACACCTAGTGTAACCGTTCATGCCGCTCTACCTCTGGAGGATCCCGTTTGTTTAATGTGAAGTTACCATGTAAATTTGACCAGATGTATTTTTCTGCAAGATTTAATGCCCTAAATTTTCTGTTTTTAGATTTTTGAAATAGCTTTTGTTAGAGGTGACTATAACTGTGGGTAGATACATTTGAATAACACGGCGAGGTGTCGCCTGCGACGTGCACAGTGGCGTGCATAAATGTGATTAATTATATCATGGAGCTACTAATTTCAACGCATTATATAATTCATTTTGGATAAACCATTATCGGATTCAGCCAGGATAGTTTATGATCTGATAACTTGTAAGCAAGTTATTAAAGTAAGGCAACATATTTAAGATATTTACGGGACTAACGTGGGCAACACATCTGTACGAAGTACTTTTCTAAATAAAGATTATAAAAATAAATATATTATATTCAAATCAGTACCTCCTAGTCTCGTTTCATTTCTTGGTTGGTGGTTTCATTTCAGGTGGTTCCAAAACTGTCCATTTAAAATTATGTTATTTTTTCCCGTAGCAATAAATGTTCTTTTGCACATAGGTATTTTTCTTTTCTTTTATATCGATTTTAATGGAGGCAGTAAAAACTACAGGAACTTTATTATGCGATGACTGTCACCGAATACATATGCCTTGCAAATGAGTTAGCGTACGATATTAAGCAGTGTGTAATAACAAGCAGGCCGATGTTTAGTGAGACTTGGTCCAGAACAGTGACTGAGAGTAAGTAGTTAGATACTGGTACCATCGTCTTACCTCATGATATTGTGGCTTCAAGTTGGAATGCACTATCACATCTTTTGTATCTATGATTATTGGCGTATATTTCTGACTAGCCGATCCGGGGAATTTCATTCACTTGGCACTCAATTCTCTCTGTTTCTTCTTCAGGGAGAGTAACAGTGAATATATGCAGGTACGAGTATATCTAAGATAATCTTTGTGTTCAGATGCATACCAGATTTCAAGTGACTTCGTCACTACACTTAACTACGTAACTCATGACTTAAAAAGTTACGGGAAAATCTGTAGATCACATACTACAAAATAAAAATGAAATTAAATCCTAATATGTAGCCCAATTTACATTTTGACTTTTACCCCTCTCCCACGTAAGGACGGTTATAATTTTAAAGCGCTCCTTAAAGGGGGAGCGTGTTAAAATTATAACCATCCTTCGAATATAAACTACCAACCAGTCAAATTTTGTTAAGACCGTTTTAGCTGATTCAGCATGCATTGCGATCATGATATAGTCCGACAGATAAAAAATCTAAAATAACTAAATATATGTGTTCTGCGGCTCCGTTTTAGTCGCCCGTGTCTATTTTTTAAATATCTTCAACGTGCAGAATTTACTCTTCTACAATTTTATTATAAAAAAAGCTCGTAAAAGGCGAGCACAGGTTTCCGTCCACCGGTCCACCGGTCGATATGGAACAAGAAATTGACACACATATAAACAAAGACACAATAAAACATATAATGATAAGTAAAGAAAGAGACAAGTTTCTAAATTACTGTAAGAAGATCGTTAGAGTTGTTACAAAAAGAAACAGCACAAGCAATAATGCTTAACTATATTATAGCGTAATATTAGTATAAGCATTAAAGTTAATAAATAGTTAAGGCAATTATGTTAAATAGAATAATAAGTAATAAATAATGTAAAGAGAAGGGAAAAAAAAAGTGTAAATATCATGTGTGTATCAAACCTTATTTACCCTATACCTAACATTTAATAGAGAAAACGAGAATACTTAAGAAATTGAAGAATACTTAAGAAACTTAGGAAATTGGGTACTCCCCCCAATACAGTGCGAAAGAGATGTATATAAGAAAGAAATAGTATGTAGCATGAAAGTGCGACAAGAATTAAAGTGAGAACTAGTATGAAACTGGAAAATAGAATAAGAAAGGCCCTGATTACGACAGGGGTTTGAGTAATAAAAAAAAAAGCAAAGGCTAACCGTCACTAGCACCGTAACATCTGAATAGGTGGTAGAGTTTCGCAGCGACTCACCCGTATTGGTACCACCGCCTTACCTTTTCCAGCCGCCATAATGAATTAGAGGGTAAGGTAGGCGGTAAACTTACTTTTGCTCGAGGCCTAACATCACAACCTCAGGTTGGCAACGCGCCATTACCACCTTTGGTGTCTCTAGGCGGCGTTAATTTCTTTCCATCAGGAAATCCATCTGCTTGTTTGCCTTCCAATATCATAAAAAAATATAAGTATAGACCTTATATGACAAATGTCTGTTTATTTGCCTTCCAATCCCACAAAAATAAGTGAACATAAGTTAGACTGTAATTGAAGAAACATTATCTATAAATACAAAAATAAATCAAATTCACAGTAAAGTGTCAGCGAGGATAAAGTAAAAATATATGGCTTCCTTTTCCCATCTCTCATAACATACGTCGACGAAAAGGAATACTTCACCTAATAGGAACCAATTTTCTTCATATTACGATATTACTTCCTTATTCCGAATGATTAATGTGAAGGGATTAAATTTTTTAGCATTTATGTTAACCGTATACATATATTGTGTGATATACTATACGCGAAAGTGTGTCTGGGCAAACAGACATGTCCCAACGTAGCTACGACATAAAATAACTCATGTGATGGTGGAGAGTGATATAAGCTATTTCTTGTCCCGATATCTAAACTGGTGCACGCGGGACTTTTAAATTGCTTTGAAACGCCGGCGTAGCGTGGTAGTGTAGTATTAGCGTAGGCCGTAGAGTATATCATTAACAGCTCATTCTGTGCATTCACAATTCACTTTTAAAATATTTTGGTATCAAAAGGCATAAAAATATGACTTGGAGGACTATTTGTAGTTATAATCATTTTCGCTTGTTTAATAATTTGTTTGTATTTTAATTAATAGGAACATTTTCCGTGTCAGATTAAGGTAAAAAAATTATACCGCTTTTGTTTTTTATTCCCCGTAAAACGTAAAAGGCGTAGGTACTCTACCGTAATAGGAAGTAATTTTCTTCGTATTATGACAGTTTCAGATAATGGTTTATAACGTCAGTTGCTTTTACTAGGTGTTTAATTCTAGAGTGTCCCATTTTTGTATTTTCTATAATATGCATGCCTTCTGCATTTTCAATACAATATTAACATACTAAGTATTTCAACTTTATTTTTCCTTTAAACTCCAATCAGGCTAACACGCACGATGTAGTTATTTTGTTTTTATGTTAACTAAAATATTTTTTATGGCTCCGATATTTATTCCAAACGAGATGTATACGCCTTCCTACTTCTTGATAATTTATTTTTCTGTTACGAGATACGCAGTGGGCCCTGCCGGACGAGAGAAGGACAGAAAGGGTAATATGGTCCGTATCACAGGACAGCTGGACACGTTAATAATATACGGAGAACTCAGAATATATAACAGTAAGAATTGTTCGAAAAAGCCTTTACCCGAGGAGGGGTTCTAGACAATTATGTATATCTAATATAACAATAGTTTGAATATCTTACCTTATTTATAAATGCTCCATTTCACTTGATCATCACAACACGTCTGAGTGTCTTCCGTTCAAAGGTGTAGCGTTTTTTTTTATAAATCTAATTTATGTGAAAAAGGTTATTATGTGATTTTCTTTAAAAAATATATTGGAACATTTTGCATGCCATTTGATTGCAAATTCATAAATTGAATTAAATCTCTTATAAATATAGTTAAGAAATATAATAAATAGGAAATAAGATTTACCCGCTGAGTTTCCTTCGCTGGATCTTCTCAATTTGTGGCCTCGTTGCGATCCAGTGGTAGGTTTTTTTTTAAATTATATAGACTCTTCACAAGTACCCGTTGTGTGGCTAATGACTACATAGGAACAAAATCGCTAACCACTGTCTGTCCATAGTTATGTTTAGATGCAGGTTTTGATGCTTTGTAAGAGTATTATTTAGTGATGATTATATCGCTATTGTTAAATTAACGATTTTCCATTTCAATTTAAATTTAAATGGTAATTATTCTTTTTGTGTTAGGTATTGTCAAGAGAAGATTTTTATGAAAAAAAATGTTCATAGTTAGGACAGGACAACGTCTGCTGGTTGAGCTAATATGTCAATAGTTAATAATTTTCTTTAATATATTAATTGTATAATGTATACAATTTATTTAATTGTTTAAATGTAAAGCCTCTTCTACACTATAAACAAATGCAAGTTCTCTTTTTAAAAATGTAAGGTTTTTACTTTTGTTATTATGTATTTAATATTAAGAAAAACAAGGATTTTATTTTTAATTTTAAATAGTTAAGACTTTCTAAAAATCTATTACCTAATCATGTTTTTTTTAACTTTGGGTTCTTCAATACCAACGTTCATGAGTTATCATATATTATTTGAATATTAAAATGTATATCGATACTTTATTTACATTTTTAACAAGGTACTAGTGTGTGTAATTGTCAGATACCTACTCCAAAATCACAATATGAAGTTCGTGAATATTATCCCTTATAACCAATGTCATCGATTATCGCTTATCGCTAATAAAAACCAATATAATATTCAAATATCGCTCATACCTATTCCGAATATTAACTTTGCGAAGAAAAATTTCTTCAATTTTATTATACAAATCGTCGTATAAGTGAGTCACAAACAGGGATACCATATCTATTCTAAAAGCGTAGACAAGAAGATAAGGAGTTTGAAAATCTGTACTTGCCATCGTCGGCACTTGGAGGAATTCCATTATATTCACACTTTTTTGTAGTAAACACTTGTACTTATCCACTATACACTTTATTTAATATCTAATCTTCGTTACTCAGTTACTTGTTTGCTTGGATGTAACTAAATAAGTACTGAATGTTAAACTAAAACAGTATTTTTATCTTTAGTTTCAAAGTGTAGTTGCTGCAAAAAGTGAAACCAGTAGGCTATGAAGTAACGAAAAGTATCAAAGTATATACTGAATAAGTACAAGTGTTTACTACAAAAAAGTTTGAAAATCATATCTTAATTGTTTGAAATACTGTGAAAAGGAAATCAGTTTGTAAACAAAAAACTAGATATCTGTAGAAAAATATAAAGCATGTGCACATGGTTTGTAAAATCTATTTCGGCATTTTCACTTAAAAGTGCACCCCTAAATCTAAGCGAGGGTAGTATTTTACGTAGTAAATCGCCTCTGTGGTCTAGCGGTCCGGGTGTTGGACTTGACTGCATGAGGTCCCGGGTTCGAATCCCGGGTCGGCCAACAAAAAGAAAATTGGATTTTTCCAATTTTCTAATAAAAAAAATGTTGGTCGGGATTGGAAATGTGCCCGGTTGGCGATAGGCTTGCCACCTATCACATTGTGGGACTTAGTGTCTTCGGCTAGTCGTGGGTGCCTTGGTTGTACCACTGCCTTCGGGGATATGGGCGTGAAGATACTTTTTTACGTAGTAAATTTTTATAAACATTTTTTTTACACAATATGAGATATCGCTTTGAAATATTATTTTTGAAACATTCACCTTGTTAAAAAGATCTCAAGGAATTAAATTATGAAGAATCAAAGACTGATAGTGGCTGTGGCTTGTTCCGGTGCTTACCAATATTGAACATGCCAAAGTTATTAAAAAAATATCCTTCAAACACTAGTTACGTTCTTGTTTACGAATCGAGAATAATGTTTTTTCGATCATATTGAGTAAGAGTCGCAAATAAAACACTATTTCTATAAACGTTATTTTTTTAATACTGATAAACCGAACCGATCAGATACTGAAGGCCTAAATCGAAATAATCTCTCTACTAAAGCCGTTTTCGTTATAGAAGCAGCATTCAATGTGATTTTTTGAAACTAGATCAACCAAAATATGCGCTACTAAACAAATAAATATATTAAAAATGAGCAAATAAATAAATATGCAAATAAATGTGCCTCAAAGGCCTATTTTTAAAGTTACTGAGCAATCAATTAAAACAGCATTAAAACATTACAAATATTTGTTAATTAAACTTTTTATTCGGTTTTCCTGTTTCAAATTCTTATTTCATCTTAATAAAAGAGGCAGGTATACCTTCTAGTAGCCAGACGAGACTAATAAAAAAAAATACACTATTAAAAACAAAGATTCAATAAAAATTGCCTGTATTTTTGGGTACGTGTGCCAATTTTTTTTTTTCATTTTTTATCGATAATAATTATTTGTATAGTCAATAATTATAAAGTTTCGAAAAATTACGTAATATTCAGAGAATTATAAAATTGCTATTTCAAATTCTGTTAGTTTGTACTTTATATGAGAAAAAACTCTTTTGCTGGTGTCGGCTGTTGGCCACTTTTTTTAAGTGAGGCCTGAAGCCTTTAATTTAATCTTTGAGTTGACGTCTTAATCTTTGAATTCATTTTCATTAATTTAATTTAATTAATAAAAAACATCAAACTAAACGCATTTACATTACAATTTCATTAATCTTTTGTTTAAGTAAATATTCGGTAAACAAGTTATGAATGTAATCATAATTATTAAAGCCGATAGTAATAATAAAACAAACATAATATATCGCCTCTGTGGTCTAGCGGTCCGGGTGTTGGACTTGACTGCATGAGGTCCCGGGTTCGAATCCCGGGTCGGCCAACAAAAGAAAATTTGATTTTTCCAATTTTCTAATAAAAAATGTTGGTCGGGATTGGAAATGTGCTTGGTTGGCGATAGGCTTGCCACCTATCACATTGTGGGACTTAGTGTCTTCAGCTAGTCGTGGGTGCCTTGGATACACCTTTGCCTACCTCTTCGGGGATATGGGCGTAAGGATACATAATATATACCTTAGTCAAATTACACAAATATCTAACCCAAAGTTAAACAAATTATATGCTTGCATTGTGAGTGTTAGTACAAATTTAATGAAAACTCAGTCGCGAAAATACAGACATTCATCACACAAATGTCTGCCCCCGTTAGAAATCGAACCCGAACGTCACGGTTGCTTAATGGCTAGGCATGTACGCTTAACCTAACGGTTAATTATTGTGTAACTCTGTTTAATTTTGTCGTCAATATCGTCTCAAATGTTTAAATAATTTGAAAATTCACGATATGTGCAAAACCAGGAATAAAATGAATCCAAGTTACGAAAATGTTGAAAACAGTGACGTGTTCGATAAAATGCGGTTGGTGCCCGTTACCACATTTTAAATACACCGAGACCTATAAATAGTTTGCTTTATTAATAATTAATAGATATTTCGGCAAACTTCGTACCACGAGCCCCATGTCACGTGAATCGGTGCCACAAATCACTCTTTTCTGTGTATACTTTGTTTCGCCGTTTCTTCTCCTGCCGGGCTGGATTTGGAAACGGTGGTAGGAAAAGGCAGATTGGTTATAGTCCTGGTTTACGCCGTTTCCTCTCATGTCTGGCTAGGTTTGGACACGGTGGGATTTTACGGTAGAAAGGTATAAATTAATTTACATTCTAAAATTTTTTTGTATTGTCATGTGATCAAAACAAAAGCAGTGTGTAAATAGTAAATAACTAATTAAAATTACTATTTGATTAAAACCTATTAAAATATTTCCACACCACATGATGGTACAATATGTTGGAACGTCTAAATAATTTTGTAACATCTGTAATACTCATATTCCGCAATTTTTTTTATTTTCTTTTTTTACTCATATAAACATTCAGAAAATCGAATTAAGAAAGGGAATAACAAGTGTTGTAAAGTTAGTTAAAAATTCTGCTTTTGACAAGTTTGGTTACCCTAGCCAAAGTGAAATCATCCAGTCGAATGGATGGTATTTGACAATATTATCAATTTTGTTCCTCGCGTTTCAGAATATTATTGTAATTGTAACAATTTATTTGTTAGAGGGTTGCTCTTCACTTCGATACAGTATAAAGTTACTTACCCACCAATGTTGACAAAGAAAAAATTACAAGACATGAATGCGAGTGTATGAATGTTTGCATGTTCTGTTTTCAGTTTAAAAAACTCAACCGTTTAAAAAACAATCATAGAAATAGACTTCTTAACCATAAAGTCAAATAACTTCATTACGCGGGCGATGCTGCGGAAAACACCAAGTTTATTATAATTTAGTGCAGTATTATTAATAAAGTTACTAAATGCGAATCGGACTTGTCCTTGGAATGATTAAAACTTCGGAACGGATCTAGATGAAAATTTTGCGAAACTTAGTTTATACAGAATAACACATAGACAAAAATTTATAAACCGTAATATTTATGGTACCTTCCTATAATAGACCTGGAGATGCTGCAAAAGAGAAACAGGTTGGCTTATATTATTATTTTTTAATTTTAAAAATAAAACAAGTGAAACAGTGCAAGTGTGGAATATCTGTGTGAAGTTTCACAAAGTACCAATGATGGAAGCAATTCAAAAATGAATGAAGCTTTTTATATGTTTTAGTCTCAATATATCTATTGTAGACTATAGTTGGTTAAACTTCTGAGAAATATCTTGTCTTACTTGTGGTAGTGTAGTGTAGATAGGACTAAAAATTAATCTACCTTTAAATTAAT
>NJDC01000801.1:103749-149316 GCA_002245475.1 Calephelis virginiensis | reverse complement strand
CGTGCGTCCTTAACAGATATTATTCCAAATGATAAGCAAATCCGATTTTGGATAAAGCGGATTTGTTACACATTTCCAAAATCATTAATAAAAACTAAAAATATGTGTGTTTCAATAATTAAAAAAGATAGATCAAAAGCCATAACATTTACTAACCTGTCCTGGTCGGACTTAACTTTAAAAGAAAACCCTAAAAATTGATAGAAGAAGGCCTTCGCGGTCATCCATAGTTAAATCCAAATAAAATTATTTAATTTGCAATGTCCCGCCAGAAAAATGAAAACGTATTGAACATATATGCAACATAAACGTGACTTTCGTCTTGTCCAAGTTCATTTTAAGTTGGGAATTAAATTAAATTTATAATTAAAAATAAACATTTTATTTATTAATGATTGTCAGTAAGAAAATATTTTACACTGTTATGTGTTAAAGAAATAACAATTTAAACAGCTTCTTTCGAATTTTTTTTTATGGAAGTGATTTCAGTTTGAAAATGAAAAAAAATGAAAATAAATTTATTTACAGCGAAAACATAGAAGCAGTAAAAACATAAATAGATAATAACAGGATAATATCTTATTAATTATGTATAACGCTGAGAGTTTTTAACATCTTAATCTAACGACGGTCCTCACACTAGGCAAGCCTGTGTCGTGAGGAGCAACTTCAATTACATATTGCTATAACTATTTTCAGATTGGCATCAACTAATCTAAATTACAAACATTTTAAAAATAATTCAAAGATTGCAAATATAATATTTATTAACATTAACCAAACAATTACACTTAGGGCCACATGCACGCTCTATAGAAGTATTGTATGACTTAAACTGTCAAATATATGCTCTGGGCTAGATGCTAACTCAGATTTAAATAATTAACATACGAACGGGCAAGCGGCTTATTAGGAATTTGGTTGCTTAAACGAATGGATACTCAATATATATTATTTTTATAAACATAAAGTTTTTTATTAGGCAAATGCAGTTTCTCAATATTTCTGAATCGTGTTATTCCTAACGCTTCAGTATTTATTTAAAACAAATGATAATATTGTTTTATATTTTTTTATTTAATTATCAATATAAATATTAATACATAAGCAAGGTAAAACAAAATTTTGAGCGATATAAAAAGTGGTTTGCATGATTGTAACGCTTATCGCCCATATACACGTATTTTGTAATCTAAAAGATTCTCATTAATTATACAGAATTCCCCTAAATTTGAGTCTCATATTGCACATCAGTTTTTTCAGTTTTACCCCGTTTTAAACATATCAGTGAAACGACACAAACATCGCTGCACGCTCACAACGTAACGCTGCCATTAAATAACCTTATTTATGTTTAGTAAAGGAAAGACTTGGAAAACAAAAGCTTCAAGAATACCAATATAAAACCATTTCACGAATCTATAGAACGCTTTCGTCGTGGAATCTATTTCCCTTTAGAAGGGTCCGCTGTAATAAAGAGTTTTTGGATATCCAAAAATTGCTTCATATTTATAAATGAGTCCCTTATAAAAATATCTAAGAACAGAATATGGCTTAAGTCATAAATTTCAAGCGGGTAAGGGCTTACACGGATTACACGTCACCTGTAGACATCAAATGTAGTATAGCGTTGCCAACCGTAAGCTGAGGTTTTAAGTTTTTTGTTTGAGTAACCCGAATCTCACCATGAATACGCGACAAGGGATTCTGCTGTGGACAACCTAAATACTTATTTCGATAAAAAACACAGCATGCTAGATTCATGCTGCATTTTTCAAATAAAACAAAAATAATCAACGTTTTCCAAGGAATAGATTAAACTGAAGAAATTAGTTTATAATAATCTACATACATATCTTCACGCCAAGTCCCTTACGGGGTAGGCAGAGAGTATCGAGTGCCAGACCTCACGATCCTGACAAACCTGTCTTGCTTCCTTCACATTCATAACCCTTTTCATACAAACACGCCGGTTTCGGAGACTCTTGATAGACTCTAGATAATAATCTAAAATTGTTTTATGTATATCCATCACTTTTGTCGAAAGAAGACGAATGATTTAAGATAGTGGGTACGCTACAAAATTACAACCAGTAACGAGCTCCGACTTGATGATAGCAGCGCAGGCAGAGATAATAATTATGTAACTAATAGTCAATGTTACTAAAATGTATTGTAAATATTTTGGTAACACTATCTGATGCCGCTGATTTGCCCGCATGTAAGAGTTATCTAACTTTTCCGCAGAAACCCGTTAATATTTCAAGATAGAAATGACTATGTCTAGTCTATGTTCTTCTTAAGTCTAACCTTTTGTTTATGCTGTAAACTCTCTATAGTTTGTGAATTATAAATATACAAATTTTTTAGCTCAATTAAAAAAACAAACAAAATACAGAAAGAAAATTTGTAACGTAGGAACGTAATTGACCCATCGTCTTCTTTTGAAATAATTGAGTGAAGTTACTTCTCGATTTTTCCACTACAACATTCTTCCAGATTTATACTATTGGTCCTGTAATACGTTGTTTCAGGTCAAATTAGTCCGTTGCCTCAACTTTTCTTATCATGCTAACGGCAAACATTGATGCCTTATCGTGTTCCGCTTCGAAAGATAACGTGGTGGGTAACCAAAATTATGTTCACAATCTGCTTAAGATTTCACTTTCTCTAACTGCTAGTTTGCCGATAAAAATGATAACAGCGCTATACAACAGAAATGCGACAGAACAACGCAACTAAAGTGCATTTGCTTTGTTTAAGTTACTTGGTATATGAGCAGCTCATCTATACTAATATTATAAAGCTGAAGAGTTCGTTTGTTTGTTTGTTTGTTTGCTGGCTTGAACGAGCTAATCTCAGAAAGTACTGGTCGGATTTGAAAAGTTATTATATATATAAGTATATAAGTTGTTATATAGCCCATTCCTCAAGCCAGGCTATAGACTATATATCATCATGCTAAAACTAGTAGGAGCGGTACAGCAATGACGATATTTTTTCCCCGTGTTGGTCCGGGCTCCTTTGTAGAATAGACCATCTGCCTTCCTTGCCAGGCAGCTCGTAAAAGGCGAGCATAGGCTTACCATCACTAATACCGTGACATCCGACTAGGTGGTAGAGTTTGGCAGCGACTCACCCGGATTGGTACCACCGCCTTACCTATTCCTGCCGCCATAACGTCATGAGTTTTCCGGTTCGGAGGGTAAGGTAGCCGGTAAACTTACTTTTGCTCGAGGCCTAACATCCCGGCCTCAGGTTGGCAACGCACCATTACCACTTTTGGTGTCTCTAGGCGGCGTGAATTTCTTACCATCGGGAAATCCGTCTGCTTGTTTGCCTTCCTATAACATAAAAAAAGAAGAATGTTTCAAAATCGGAGGACTTTTTTCGAATTGAGAGTTGCCGCTGAATGCAATGCGTAAGTTTCGCAAAAAATATCTGAGCAGCATAATATGTTTATCTCTTACGGTTAGTTCACTATAGTTTTTTTTTAACTATACGAATTTGTTCTAAAATTATGCATTACTAGCTGCTACCTGCGGCTTCGCCCGCGTTTTCACAGAAACCCGGTGTGGGCTCGGGATTAAAAATAGCCTATATGTTAATCCAGGTCACAATCTATCTGTCTTCCAAATTTCAGACAAATCCGTTCAGCCATTCGAGCGTGAAAGAGTAACAAACATCCATACATCCATACTTACAAACTTTCGCATTTATATATAATAGGAAGGATTTGGGAAGGTGTTTTTATGAACATGATATTACTCCTTCTCCGATTTTATAAGTTATTAATCACAAGTATTTAATCTAAAACTGAATTGCTTTCAACATTATTCGTATCCGAATCAAATTCAAATTCGCAGTTTTAAAATAACGTCACAATATATTAATCGAGTAATGCGCGTACAATGTGCAAAACCGGCGGAGTCAAGTCAAATCATGAGGTAGAAATGCGGGTCTTTAATCTATAATAACAATGAAATTAATTAATAATGATAATAAAATAAATAAAAAAATAATTTAATGTTTCTTTGTATCGGAAAGGTTCTGAAACTACTAATCTGATTTTAAAAATGCTTTCACCATTAGAAGCCAACTTTATCCTTGATGAACATGGACTATACTCGTATTTGTAAGTAGAAAAAAAACTAACACTTTAGTAGGGAACCAAAGTGTTAGTAGGTAGTTATACCTACGATGTAACAACAATGTAACACAAGGTGTAAAAAGGTTATCTATAAATTCTCTTTCAATGCGACGAAAATCAATGCGCTGCGGAAACTATTATTGAAAGAAGAAAAAACTGTTAGACAATGTCAAAGAATGTATCAATATCTAACTATTATAGTTGCGGCAATGTACTTATATTTTTATACATTTTCAAAGTTAATAAAAATGGTGGCCTTATTCGAACCATACCATTATATTAATCTTTATCCAAATAAATTATTTCACATTCAAAAAAAAAAAGAAAAAAAAACACACACATTCAAGACTGTTATAATTCCTTGAGATTACTTTTTGAATTATTCAAATGGAACAATCCATTCAAACCGTATTACGCTGCTATTGGTGCTAACTACTAAACGGCTTGACCAACCTAATTGAAATTTTGTATAAGTTTTTACATGGTTTTACAAACTCGTATAATACATCCCTTATCATTTTTTTCTATTTACTTGTACCTGCGTATTCAGAACGTTTTGCACCAAATGTCTTATTTTTTTTTAAATGGGTAGATACACCAATTTCAAAAAAGAAAGGTTTGATTGTATTGAAACCAACATTAGAAACCAATATTATTCCTAATGAACATAGGCTTCTTTTTAAAGCGGGACAACGCTTCATTCTCACGGGACAACTGGTAATAAAAACACCAGGTAATAAAAACGTTTAAATTCAAATTTATTTTGTTCGCGTATATCTATACAAAGATTGTTGTCATGCGTCTATATAATTCTAAAAGTTATCATCGGGCAGAATACGGCCACTCACTGAGAAGATTCGGCGAAAGAAACTCAGGGGGCTTGCTTTGTTTTTAATAAATCTAATTTACAAAAGTATATTACATGTTATATAATTTGTAGAGATTGGTATGAGGAGCAATTAATTCCAAGCATCTCTGTCTTCTCAATATTTTGAAATCTTATAATAACGCTTACCATACAACTTAAATTTAATACATTTTTTAAATTTATTAAATGATAAGTATTAATATGCTGTGGAACATAGATATAGACATATAACATAGACATTGGCCCATAAAAGTATAACTGATTCTGTGTAGAATATTCCTTCCGTACTTACCTATTTCACATAACTTCTAAACGGCTAAACAGGTTGGGTTGAAACTTTATGTGGGTATTTCGATGGTTTCCTATATAATTTAAAAGCACAGTTGGACCCGGTAGGTGGAGCTTCTGTCGGTATATCATTTACACTATAATGTTAAAGAGGAAAGATTTAATTATTTGTGTGTTTGTTTCATGGGTTTCAAAACTACTATGCCGATTTGAAAGAAAAATAGCATTAGAAGCAGATGTTGTCGCTGATGATAATAACGTAGCCTATAATTTCTATGAAAAGTTAGATATTTGTCCACCCATGCGTAGTCGGGACAAGCTGCTAGTGGCTCATAAGAGCTAGGTGCTACATATATATCTGAAATATCACAATTTATTGAAAAGAACACATATAACACACCATGTTATATGAAATTGCCCCATGATTAACGACTTACCGGAATGGACTCTGGCATTTTATCACACGGTTTTTCGAAATGAACTTCTCTGTCCTGTCGACTGTGACGAGGTAAGGGCTCCTCAGACTCAACTCGTTTCGTAATTGGTACTTGTTTAGGTTTTTATGTAAACGTAGGCTGTTGTCTTAAGTAAAGCACATTATTATAACAATGAACAAATCGAGGACATTATTATTAAAATAAGAGATATTCCGATATTTATTAATTTATAATCAATTCCAAATAAGTGATGAAGTGGGAGTTGAACTCACCCTTATCTTACTTTCCCTACTTACCTTATCTTATTACATAAGGGATATCCATTAATTATATTTAAAATGAAAAGACAATTATGTAAGTATGACGAAGTGAACAATGCGATATCCAAAGTTGTACATTGGTTTACAGTTAACAATCTTTTTTTAATTGAAAGATACCATTTTTAAGGCTAGTAGATACCAATGTACAACTAAATCGATCTAAACTGGATCTAGTTGAACCCACTGTCTTTTTAGGTGTAACAATAAATTGATTGATAATAAACTAAAATGGGGCTCTAATATTGAGAAACTGGCAAAAAGGCTTACTTCAGCAGCGTTTGCAGTTAAAAACACAAGAACATTAACAGATGTTGGTCTTAATAGCGCACTTAGCTATTTTCATAGTCTAATATCTTAATTGATTTTCTTTGGGGAAATCCTGTAGGAATAAGTACTATATTTGTATAACAAAAAAAGTTATTAGATTTATAATCTCAACTCCCTTCAATTCTCAATAAGTTTATGAGAATTTAACGTATGTTAAAAAATACTATGTATATTTGTGCCCGGATAGCAAGGCACCTTTCACATTGTGTTGGGACATAGCGCCTTCGGCTGGTCGTAAGTGCCCTGGTTTACCTCCCTACCATCAACAAAATGATATTTTAAAAGGAAATTAATATATAATCTTTAAAATAAAAATATAAAAATATCATTGATATCAATAAAACAGTTTTTTGACATCCTTATTCTAAAAATTAGAGGGGTGGGCAGTATGACATTTAAATTTATCACTTCGGAAATTCTTTTTATCTATCAACTTTGAGAAGAAATGGTTTAATGAATCTCAACATCATTTTTGAAGACCTATTTTAGCCGCATGTATAGTTTTAATGAATATTTGTTTAAGTTTTTGTTTCGTGCATGGGAGCGTCTGCATTTATTTGAATCATTCTATAATATAAATTTTAAGTTACATTTTTAATTGTAGTAATTGTATAAAAAAAATCCAATAGATATACTGCTTACAGAAAATGTTTTTGCCCCAAAAAGTGGAACAAAATAATCAACTAAAATTAAAAAAACTTGAATTAAACAAACGCTACCTATCTGAAGTGACACATAAAAAGGGTCAGCAAGAACATGCGGTCATTGTCATTGATAAACGACCAAAGGACAACGACGCGTCATAACAGATGACCATGACGCAGCGATGCCACCCGCAAAAGATTCGGGAGAATTGTCCGCGCCAGGATTACGTTGCCAATAAAAAAGGGCACTCAAATAAGGGTTCATATCGGTAATTCTGTTGGTAGTTGTTAATAATGAAATTAAAATGCAAGTTTTAGCTTTTAAATTACAATAATTGCTGTTCAGTATTTAAGTGACCAAATCTCAAAAGTCAACTAAGTTCTAGGTATTAAAGTTATCTTACATTTTGAAAATAAATATTGTCAACATGGGAGACTTGCTATTGTTCATTTTAGATAAATATTAGTTTAGTCTACTTACGAACGAGAATACTATAAATAACAGAAATGTTACCACTTAACCTTTAGCTTATTCAGATTATACGTAGGTCACACTATAAGTATAGTAAGTATTAGTTACGCTGGTTACTTAAAAAACACCACATGTTATGACCAAAATATTATGTTTATTGCTTTTGAAAATAATCTCCTTTACATTTAAAACATTTTTTCTTGCTATCAAACCATTTTTAAAACAGGACGACCACAGATCTGAAGGCATATTTTCTACGTGCTGACTGAAAGCTATCACTGTCTCTTCGGAGTTGGTAAAACTCTC
Organism: Calephelis virginiensis; assembly: GCA_002245475.1. NCBI lineage: Eukaryota > Metazoa > Arthropoda > Insecta > Lepidoptera > Riodinidae > Calephelis > Calephelis virginiensis. The sequence continues at coordinate 141,504 of NJDC01000801.1, read as the reverse complement.
ATCAAAACTTTGATTTTGGGGAAAATAAAGAAATCACAGGGTGCTAGGTCGGGGCTAGGCGCAGGATGAGTAACGAAATGTACTATTTCAGAAGCTAAAAATGACTTTCTTTTGTTGGCATGTGTGAAGAAGCGTTATCATGGTGTAGGAGAATGCGGCTTTCGGGTCGTCTTTCGCCAACTTTTTCTAACATCCTGGTTAAACAAATGGTAGAATACCACTCGGCATTAACACTCTTGTGATCTTTACGTGGAATTGTACAGTGGACTGGCCGAGATGCGATCATTTCTTTACCAACCTTTCTCGCCTGTCTCACTTTTTGAGCCTGTTCTCATTTTCAAACCCCCATTCACAAGATTGCTGTTATTTTTCGGATTTAAAACAATAAATCCACGTTTCGTCTCCTGTGACAATGTCATAAATAGCATTAGAATGTCCGTAGTCGTTTTTCTTATGAGACGGAGAATGCAACGCTACGAGATCCGCTTTCTGTAGGGTGACCATGGTGAGAACTGGGGTTAATTTTTCGGTTTTCTGACATTGCGTGAGTCTGAGTGTAGAACTTGGAGAGCATAAGGAGGAAATAGTGTGTATAGAGTACTTGGTAAGCTATTTCAAAGCGAGGTTTTGAATCGCACCTTGACTCTCGCCTATCATAATAACGTTGTTCTGTGGAATCAAGAGCTGGATATATCAGAAAAAGCATGAGAGCAGGATAAGAGCGCCTAAAATGAAAGAGCATTCACAACACTGACATCCAAGAAAGAGTGGAATCAGAAGAAAGTGTAACACCACTTAAACCTTACACCACCAGTTAAAATAACACCCTAACACCAGTTAAAATAAGACAGGGCGTGCTCTGAGCTGGTTCGGTCATACAGAAAAAATAGCAGATGAAAGATTGAGAAAAAGGTACATAATTCAAATGTGGATAGATGCGTGTATCTGGGAAAACCTAGGTTGACACACCATGGTCAAATGGCACGGGTTTTATCCGATAGTGGATTGACCCCACCTCCAATATCTGCGTATTAGTATGAAAAGGGCAATGAATGTGGAGGAAGCCAGGCAATGATCGTGAGATTCAATTCAATACTCTCTGTCTACCCTGTAAGGGACTAAGCTTAGCTTAGCTTGAAGATGTGTATGTATGTATGCAGTCAACAGCACCTTTAAACAAAGGTATAGTGCTATTTGATGTTCATATTGAAACGTATCATAATATTAATGCGTGAAGCAAAATTTTGGGACCCTTATTGGGACGAAAGTTGCGCTGACGGAGGAGTACGAAATTTGGACTTATGTGTGGGGGGTGTGCAAAACCGTAACAATTTTTTAACAATAATGCTTATTAAGTGCATTAAATCTAATAATAAAACAGCACACTTACTACTATACATTGGAAACACACAAACAAAAATATTGATAGCGATAAAAGATCACATATAGCTCTCAAATTATATTCAAAATGTTTGGCAATAAAGTAGTTGGTGTTGATAATAGAACTTTAGTAATGTTTGAACATTATATTTTAACAATTTATTTTAAATAACTTATTATTCAAATTTATTGTTTGGTCGAATTTCGAAGCGAACACTAGTACTCATAAATTCGAATACCCTAGCTTTTGATATTAACGAATACAAGTTCTAATTTTTTTATGTTATTTTTACACTAATACTAAATTACGTACCTATCAAACTTTGGCTTTCTAGGAATTCAAGAAATTTCACACATTCGTAGAAGCAACCACCTTTAAATTATGGTGTAGGAGGACCAAAGTTTCATATTTTTTTTGTTGTGTACTAATACTAGTCATCATACTGAGTTTCAGCCTCTTTGATTTCCGTACCCTATGAATTTTAATGATATTTAGTAAATAGGGTAGTAACGAAATGTTTTTTTACATACCAGTAGTATCTTAAGTATGAGAGTTATTTAATTGAAACTTTACAAGTTAGATTAGTAGACTACGGGTATCATAATCTGAGAATTTGTTTATCTTATCAAATTCAAGCCCAGGTAAGTATGGTTTATTAAGGCTGGTATTTAACAGATAGTAGAAAGCCGAAATTTGGCATAAACACTTATAATAGTAACAAGTGTTTATGCCAAATTTCGGCTTTCAATGCCTTTAGGAAGTACTCTATGAAGTTTGATGATCATCGGCGAGGTACTTTTTAGATATCAAAAACATTAATCTGCTGTGCGATAAAATTATTACATTTTAAATATGTCGACTACAGACACCGTAACCTAAAAAACTGTTAACATAGTATAGTTCAAACAAAAGCTGTGACGGTTCAAAAATATAATTTAACGCAACACAAGGTTATTACGTGTGCTTGCACTTCGCTTTGCTCGTTTTGGCGGTAGGAATTTCCGTGATCTTAAATTTCTCATTATAAGAAAGCTCGACCACTAAATCATTTTAAAACTTTGCCATTAAATCATATAAAAATATACACCTGCATGTACGCACAACTCCACATACCTTTATATTTCTTTTATTGTTAAACTCTTTCAACTAACCACAAAAACTGCTTGTGTATCTAAACAAATTCTGACATTGTTATCTAACGAGTACCATTCTACTGGAGGATAATGTGACAGCATCTTATTGGTTAAGAATATGATTTAGACAGTAATTAGTAAAACAAGTGTTCAACGAGTATTTTGAAGCTATTGCATAGCTTCTATGACGGGCCCTGAGCGTTAAAAACGAATCCAGAAATTTCGTAACGAAAATAACGTAACATCCCCCACCCTGACCGGCACACAGGTTATACTTTTTAGTATTGCCATCTATCGATGAATATCAGAACTTTTAATGACTTTTTGATCACGCTCGTCTCTTTAGTTCAGTAACTCGCATCTAGGTGGCATTTGTTGTATCGGCGTTACTGCGCATGCGTAATCCCCCTCTTTGTCCCGCAACCTAGTGACTCATGCCTCCTTATGCAATAGCTTACCCCGTCAGTCTCCGATTGCCACACGTCTTTTTTGTAGTAAGATGGTTTGTCTATCAACAATTTTGATAATTGTAATGATGATTATGATTATGAAGAACTGTAGTCAAATTATTGAAAATGCTATGTGTTAATCTGTGAAATGCACAGCTAGTAATGGATTTCGATATGGATGGAAATAATAGAGTACCTAGGTATTAGAAGATAGGTGGGTACTTCAATCTTGTCAAACTACGATAGTCTAAGTGCCCGTGAAACCCAGACCAGACCAAAGAATAAAAATCAGCTCATAGAGGTACATTAACGTAGCGTAAACATCATTTCATGAAAATTAAGGGTATCTGGCAAAGGGTTGCCACGATGTGAAATGTCTGGCAATGAATAACGAAATTTTTAATAACTTTCTGAAGGTAATACTACAAAATCACACTTTATAATTGAATGAATTTAGATCGGTATTTTACACAAAACCAAAGTCACGGTAACCCAAATTTTATAATGGCCCATCGTTCTTACTTGTATTGGGAGCCTGCGCTGATAAACTTTTAGCTTTTATAAAATAACGAAAGTCTGGAGTTCACGGGCTCTTACTTCGTACACAAAAGATAAGACCGCCAGATGACGATCGCAGACGCCTTTGTAGTTATATTTCACATTAAGCCATACCATTACACTTCACCAATTCTCCAATTTTGAGTAATTGCAATAGTAAACAAAATTTAACGTAAAATTCGAGAATATCTAAAATTCAAAAATCATAATCATATAACGAAGGATCTGGATATGTTTATATTTATATGTTTATAAGTTTGCGCAGTCTTAAAGCCAGCATATTCAAATGAGATCTGAATCAATGACGACACCCATATATCTTACACTGCCTTGTAGGCGTAGGCTGTTTTATATTCTGAAGGTGACAAGAGTAAGTTCTTTATTAATGCAAAAGCTAATATTTTGTTTTGTCAACGTTAAATGTTAACAGGTGTAGCTTCAGCCACTGACAAGTGCGGGTAATTGTCGATTGAGCAGTGTGAAATACGTCCTTCCACCTTGTTCATTGAAAGAAAAGTGTTTTCAGGGAAAGCAAATATTTCTTGATTGACTCTTTGGTCGAGGGGTTTGCGTATATGCCTAACGTCACCGACCATCCGGCAAGGCTCGGGTTCGTTTCCCGACATGCATATTTTGTGTGTTGCACATTTAGATGCTGCATTTCTGGGTCTGGGTGTGTTTATTAAATTTATGATAGTATCTATTTATATATATTAATATCATTGATTAAACCACAACAGAAGCAGCTTCACTTAATAAGGTATTATTCTTTACTCTCTGCTGTCTCTCAGTGAAGTAACTAGTCTTTAAAGATATGAAAGGGGGTCCTTCTAACCAGTGTAGCCCAGTGTCAGAACCCTTCCTAAGCAAGATGGAGGCTGTTTCCAAGACCTTGGTCAAGTCTAGAAATAGTACTAGGATCTTCTGCTTTCTTACGATCCAGACTATCAACAGGTAAATTTATCATATCATAAATCCACGAAAGGCAATTCGCAATATTAATTTTTTTTTTCAGATTCGCGTAGCTATATCAATGCGACGAGAAGGAGCTCGAGCAAATCGGAATCTCTAGTTTCCATATAAAACTAAAAAATGATATAGGAAACTCGTGTCTGATAACACGCTAAGCAATGTCAGAGAACATATCTTTTGTGATTCGAATGTAAACATGCCAACGAAACAGATATTTTTGGAAATAGATTGCGTTCGACTATTTTCTCCCCTTGGAAGGCACCATTTATCAATGACAAACATAACCTTGACTTATGAGGAACGGTTCTAGGCTTCAATAGTATTAAAACTTATAAGCAAGGGGTTCTCAAACAGTTAGTTTTATCTACTTACGGTAAGTTTTTGTCTCTTTACTAGAATGTAGACTTTAATTTATCTAATCCTGCTGCTATATCATATACTTTTCATTATAGTTTATATACTTCTTATCGTTGATGCTTGGTGGAATTCCATTCTTGATACAATTTATTTACAAACACTTGTACTTTGCACAACATATTTTTATTTTTATACTTTAGCCATCCGGTTTCGTTATACAAGCATCATCAGGGCTATATAACAATTCGTCGTCAAAATAGTAAAAAATAAAAATGTAATGTGGAAAGTCGTATCCTGTGTCATGCAGCCCACCTTACGTGGTCTGTAATTATCGCAAGAACCGTTTGATTATTTGTTTGAAGTTTGGTTGTCAATCTGCGATATGTAATAGCTGCATTACACGTATTGGTGTTTGTTACAACTTTTTGGCGGTATGTTGGCAGTTGCTTCTATTAAAAATGTTTAAGCCTCAGCTTTAACCATTTTCTAACGACTTTTCATTGATAAAATGTTGAAAGTTAAAACAAAATTAAAACCAGATATACATTACAAAAATACTGATGCTGGTTTACTGATTATGACGAAAAATTTAATTTCAAAACACTTTAAAAATAGATTTTTGTCTATAAAAGTTTTGTAAATTACCTTGGTTGAAGCCTCTGAGAATTTGAGCACAGTACAACTATAAAATTGTGCTGTGTCTCAAGTCCTGAGCACGGGTCTTTTGTGTCCGTATGTTAGGCACTTTACTGGTTTTGGAAAATAAGTAATAAAAATCTTCTACACTTGGAGTTCTTTTATTTTGTTTGTCACCGTATACAAAAAAAAGCTACTCAAGGTTTTCTATAGGATAAATAATTGATCCCGTTTTGAAAAGCTCTGACATAAGCCACCGACGTATGAATTATTCAACAGCTGATGTCAGATTTTTCAACGATTATTGGGGTTGGGTATTTTGGACTGAGATTAGCGAGGCTTTAGGTCGTCTGGCCTCCGGTGCGCTACCTTATTTCTCCCGGCACTGCTTATCGCATAAACATTTTTCACATAAGTAAAGTCATTGCATTTTTTCCATTCAATTCAGAATTACTATCGGAGCAGTTTCGTCGTTAGTCGTTAATTTGTATCTCTGCCCCCCGTCGGCAGTGGTCCCTTTTGTAGAATAAATTTTTTCAATTTTTTTTTTAATTTGTTCAAAATGTTTAGTAGCAAGCAGCTTTTTCATGATCTTAATACAGCGACTCTCTTGTGCCTCTCTTGATGCTACGAGAAAACAGTGGCCAATAGACACTATAGATGTTTCAGGTACGTTACTGTCCTGTCTTCGGAATGTTAGGCCTCATGGTCAAGTATACCGACCTACTACCCCTACTACTACCCTACCCTCGAGATCGGAACATCAGGTTTATTTATGTTTTCTTTTAAGCAATAGCAAACCGAACTCCATGTACCAAATTTAAAACTACTGAAAACAATTGCCTTCCTATCAAACAGCGCGTAGGAGCATCAGAACGTTTGAACAAGTTTCAAGATTCAAATTCCTTTGCAACCAGTGAAGGTTGAATCAAAATACCATCACTGACTAAAAACGCTTCGTATTGGAATGATGAAATGAATGAAACTTTTACCAGTTTTTTTTGCTGTTACCTAAAAAAAAAAACATTGTTAAAACAGTATTTTTTTATTTATTAGCGCAGCACCTAATGAAATATTTCGGGTCCGGGTCCGCTAACACGAATACACCATCTGACTCTCTGGCAGTAAGAGGTGATCATAGGTTAAATTTGTTATTGCCAAAAAAAACACTGGTTTTTTAGGCAGAAAGGTAGGTATGTTGACTAGTAGGTTAGGGGTACGAAAAAGCCCCCAGGGCTCAGTCCTGAAACCGAAAATGTGGTGTGTTCTGACTAACGATCTATCTGGGTTTGTTTTTTTAGATGTAACGTCTTATGCTGACCACATCTTGATGCAGAATGAGCAAACCAAGAGAAAACGTAGGAAGGTAGAGGGGAAGGCGGCTGATACCAAAAACAAGGGTTCTGCATGGTGGGCGAGGAACTGGCTGGAGTTTTCTACTGCAAAATCTCAGACGGTCGCCTAAAAAGTAAACTCCAGAAGTCTCCTTTGTAATAAAAAAATAAGTATTAGTAATGCTTCCATTAGGAGGGTGAGGAGTGTAACTCTCTTTGGTCGGGTAATAGCGGACTGGCAGTCTATCGGGATAAGGGCGGCTAACTGCAACGGCAAGGTGTCGCAAGTGCCGGCCTCCTTCTGGGGGCTAAGTCACCGAGCATTGCGGATATTTTACGTAAGTACAGGAGTGCCACTGGCAGATCTGGAGGTATCTGGAGCGGACTTCATGGAGGCCAAGTCCTTAGGGTTAGAAACCTTAAATTTCGAACCCGTATTCCTCTTATAGCGTAGGTATTTAATTTTAGAAAAAATATCCCTGGACAAGTTACACAAATTGAATCTAACCCCAAAGTTGCTTACTTTATATATATTATATGCTTGTGTTATGGGTGTTAGTCAACGAAACTAATACATAGAAATACTTAAATAGATACCAGAATAAATTTAACAAACACCCAGACCCGGAAATGCAGACATCTAAATGTTCATCACACAAATGCCTGCCCCCGTCGGGAATCGAACCCGAGCCTCGCGGTTAGCCGATGTAGTTAGGCGACTAGGCTAGCCACTCGACCAACGAGGCGGTCAATACAGTGTCAGAATCAAAAGTCTGTATGGAATTTATAATGTGTTAACTGTATGGAAATTAAAATCTCCAAGAGGTTGAAATAGACTGATAGGTTGAAAAAAAATTATGAAACTTTGTATTCCTCGGAAAAGTTTTGCATGAAATTTCATATTACTACAGAAAAAAATCTTAGTATTGGCCTCAAAGGTTTTCTAGTAATATTTAAATATCGAAAATGTATGTGTATTTAGATGTTTTATTAATGACACTTCTATATCTATTATAAATTAAAAAATCTACCTTTGACGTCACTGCGTCTCTTCGTTTATTTCAGATGAATTTATTATTTCTAATATTAAAATCATTATGGTGGAAATAAGAAAGTAGAACAGACTAAAGAAATGAATAATGTGATAAACCGATTACGTAATAATGTAAGGAAAACAAAAACGGATTTGTTTTAAAACAAATGCCATCATACATATACCACGTTAATAACAGTAAGCACAATTTTTTATCTTCTCCTGTTTTTCCAGTTAATGAAAAGTTCTTTTTCGGGAGCTATTTTATTTTACGTATTTCCTAATTTGCTTTCAATTCAATAAAATGTAACTTACACGAGGAACTCGTTTTAAACATACATACATACATACATACATACATATCTTCACGACAAGTCCCGTACGGCACAGACAGACAGTATCGAGTGCCAAACTTCACGATCCTGGCAAACCTGCCTGGCTTCCTCCATATTCATTACCCTTTTCATACAAACACGCCGATTTCAGAGACTTTTGACCCCACCTTCGGATAACAAACAAACGAATTGATCGTGGAATATCAACTTAGGTCTCCCGGGTATTGACATCCATCCATAATAGCATCTGTCATTCTTTCTACTTGTCTGAACCAGCGGAGTATGTCCTTTCCCACTTCACTTTCATTAAATTCCACTTTTTCACCACGGTCAGCGAACTTAACTTTACTAAACATAATATTAATAGCCGAAAAATGATAGGTAGTAATATTTTGAAAGGATACGTCCTTTCTTTCAAAATGTTAACATTCACACCTATATCTCAGAAGAAGTAGGCAGAGGCGCAACCAGGGCATTTAAAACTAGCCGAAGACACTAAGTCTCACAATGTGATTTGTGAAGCATGCTTTTAGCAACCGGGCGCATATCTAATCCTGGGCAACGTTCATTATTAAAAGAAAACAATTTTTTTTGGCCAACCCTAGGTTTGATCCCGGGATCTCAAGAGTACAAGTCCGACGTCGCACCGCTAGACCACAGAGGCGATCGAAATAATATTGCAATGTCAAACCGTTACAATAACAAATTTCTCTTTAAAAACTATGATTTGCGACGTTGCCGTTCAGTGTACCTCTGGATAAATATGCTATAGTTGTAACGAAGTTACGCAGAGTTTGTTAGAAAATAGACCTTGGCTATTCATAATTTATTCTAATTATGACTATTCCTAATATAATCACGGTATTATGAAATATTAGTTTATTTTTTTGTAAGGCCGTAAGGTTAAAAAATATAAGTCGCCTATGTGGTCCAGCGGTCTAGAGTTGGACTTCATGAGGCTTCAGGTTTGATTTCCGTGGCAGCAAACCAATTCCGGAATTGGATATAGTGTTATGATGCGTAGTTATAAGTAGGTTGTCTGGGTTTTATCGATGAATAAAACAGTAGATAGTTTATATAAGTTTATATCAAAATGGTACAAAAATCTTATTTGGTATCCGATGTTCCAATATTATTTCCTCTTAATAACGTTTAGAATATTTATCCTTTCTTCCTGATATTTTATTAAAGTAACAAAATCTTCTCGTAATTATTATTGGAGTGTTCTTCACAAAAGTTTACCAGAGTCTGATGATAGTTGCCTCTGAATGAATTCTTATGCTAAAGATTTCCTACCCTTCCGTCACTCCCGAGGAACAAAGTTCGCTCGTTAGCTATCTCATTGACTAATGAGTATAAACAATTCGTTCTATCTATGAGAATTGTCAACAACTGTGGAAGATCGTTAACGAATTAGGAATCCTTATAAAAATATTAGAGAAATATTGAAACATAACAATAGTATGCCCGATTGGCGATAGCCTTGCCACCTAGCACGTTATAGAACTTGGTTAATTCGGCTAGATGTGGGTGCCCTTGGTGTACCTCTACCTACCTTTACAAGGATATGGGCATGAATATACTTACTTACTGCAACAGCTAGTTATCGTCTAATAATTACTCAATATGGATTTATCGGCTCTTCAAATATAAGGGAGCAATGTGGTAAAATAAAGTTTTGCCAGAGTGTATTAGTCATGTGCAAAGTAAACCTTCAAGATACCTTCAAGATAATTCTCTTGCGCGGTAGGCAGTGAATATTGAGTTTATTGAATCATGAATATGTATTGTATGATATTCTATGGGAAACAAGTCCAGTATAGTACTGCTAAATAAAGCACTTCAGCTTTACAATTTTTACTCTTTATACTTTTATTTTTAAATTGGCTGACCTAATCTAAATTTATGCGACATGTTTAAAATACATTCGGATTTCCGAAGTTTGACGAATATAGCCAAAGCGCGTAATTTAAATAGTACTACTGCACGTGTTTAGTTTGCTTAAAAACTACGTGCTGCTCACTGCTACGTCCTCTATCGGAATATATTAATTACAGTTATTATAAACTTTTCTTCTTCGTATTTGTCTAAAAGACAGTTCAAGGGCGATAACACTTTTTAAGGATACTGCATTGTTACTGAATGACAAAGGTTCAAGGTTTGGGCAGCGAAGTTTGGCTCTGTGCCAATGCAGGATGTTTTTGAGTCAGACATCTGTTGGGGTGGTCTCGAAGTCGTATATTTCTTCGGTCTCGACGATTCTATGTTACTTTTTTGTATGTGTTTTTGTTTGCAGTTCAAAATTATGTAGACTAATTTATGTTTTATTACGTTCAGTGAACATGTGTTAGTAGTTGGTGGATATAAATTAACAGTTAAATGTGATATTTCGTTATGATTATTTGCACAAAGTGGACATCGTCAGCCATCAAATATAAGTTGACAGCTGATCTTGTATCATTGGTTACTCTAAAATTTAACAACTTAAAAAAACAACGTTGAAGACTACTTAGGTGGTTTATGTTATGATACCCAACTATCCAAGTTGAAGGCAAGAAAAAGTATGTAAGTATATACGAATACGAATATCACACAAAACATTTGTTTTTTAATATGCATTAACTTTAACAACGTTTCTGATGTGTAAGAATGTTTTGATTAAGGAGAGATTTGCGAGCTAAGTATAGGGTTACCATATTTAAGTTATTCACTTAATTTACCGAGTTTTAAGATTTATGCCTAAAACTGGCACCAATAGAGCTCAAACAAATATCTACACATTCGTTTATTTTTTTTTGCTTTGAATGTAGATATTTTCTGTTGGTGTATTTATGATCTTTCTTATGCTTGAGCCGCACTGATCGCAGGGTGGAGACGAAACTTTGTGTTTTCGGTATACAGCGAATGTGTATGGCCACATTGGGTAGTAAGGAAATTTAACAAAGGCAAAAAAAAACAAAACGGACGCAGCGGTTGTTCTGTTTTTGAAGTGAAAACTTCTTTAGCGGCGTTGCACACTTTTTTTGAAATGGGTAAAAACTTTTAATTTCGCGTAAGATAGTCAGAACGTAAGACGGCGCACTGCGCATGCGCAAACAAGACGGCCGGCGGCGCAGGTCGCTTGCGGGAGATCTAAAATAAAACGTAGATTCATTGCTGTTTTTGTATTGCTTACATATTTCCGAAGAGTATAGGATTCGCAATGGATAATACTAGTACGAGTGACTGTAAAATAATCGTGAAAAAACAGTTTTTGGTAAATAAATTAGATATTACTTTAGTAAATTTTTTTTTTAATTTGTTGGCGACTTCTAGGTATATCATAGTTTCTCAGTTAATAGAAATTACAGAACAACATTGTGAAGAAGTTTAGCTGTTTTCGAAAAACTTGTAAGTTTAACAAACGAAGTAATACCTAGTAGAAGAAAAAACCTAGTAGAAGAATTATGTATACTTAGGTTTGAAAAATTAAATATTTCATCATATTTTATCTCATACTATTTGAACTGGCCGAGGTAAATTATAAAGTAGCCGTACTAGTAGCGTAATAGTAGGTAGGTAGGTAAGTAGGTAGCGTACTGAAGTTTCATGGTTTAGCACAGAATACTAAAAGGTACTAGTATATTTTACGGAGTGTACGATTGCAGTGCGAATCCAAAATTGTCCGATTAAACACAAGACTGTTGTGTTATACCACATAAATAATAGTACTTTCATACTGATAATTAAAGCAATTCGTGCAAAATTACCTATTCCCTAACCATTCCAAAATATCAAAAATGCACAACGTTGATATTTAAGTTTTCACTTCTGCTGGCACTCCCGGAGTGCAACATGTCTTTTTTTAAAGCAGCGAATGTACATTTTTACATCTGTACCACGTAAAAAATATCCTTTTTGTTATAGCCAGTTTGTGTGAGTAAAATTAGTTCATTTTTATCATTTTGCAAACTCTTAATATAACTTCATAATTTCAAAAATATTTTTTTAGTAATTAGATACTAGTTTATATTTCCCTTCTTTCTCATTCATTCTCAAAAATAAATCATTAATTACTAGTGTCATAACCAGTTTTTTGTGCGTATCGTTATAAATCTAAAAGATATTTTATGCATCTGCAATTCATTTAAAATAAATAACAAATTTTTGTCTTCATTTAAAAATAAATCATAATTCGTTATTCGAAATGCAATCAAGTTTGACACTTGAATATTTTCATACGCAGACGCAGTAATATAACTGTAAAACGCATATCGTATCCGTAATTAATGTATCAGAATAACTGGATACTGCGCGCTGGATGAACAACTTAAAGGTCCATACATGGGAAACAATTAAAAAAATCTTTTAGTATTCGAGAGATAAGAGCATTCGGGTTAGAGCATGAGAGCATAACCATTTCTTAAAAATGATTAATGCCGTTTCGCATAATTAATGTAGTGGCCATGGATTAGAAGTACAGTATCATCAGCGCATGCCATCCTTTCGTATATATACATTACATAGGTATGTGTAAGTTACATAATTCATTCACGTAAATTAAAAACAGTGTAGGCCCCAGGACCTTGTGGGACTCCAAAACTCAGAACAAGGAAATGATTAGCAGACGAAAAGGTCAGGGTTTTGGCAGTCTACCCAATGAAAAATTGTTCACAATGACCAATCGTCTCTTTTTTTAAGACGACTGAAGATGATCTGCGTGCTGTCTTGATAAGCACATATTTCGTGACGGTCTATTGTTCATAATTTGCTGAACTATTCTGCACACGAACAGAGAGTTAATTTAGTTTGTTAATTATAAGAGCTTATAAGAGAAGAGTAAAGACTGAATGTGTTATTGTCCCTGTGTTGGTCCGGGCTTCTTTGCAGAATAGACCATCTACCTTCCTGCCAGGCAGCTCGTAAAAGGCGAGCATAGGCTTACCGTCACTAACACCGTGACATCTGACTAGGTGGTAGAGTTTCGCAGCGACTCGTCCGGATTGGTACCACCACCTCACCTATTCCTGCCACCATAACATCATGACGTGTTCCGGTTTGGAGGGTAATGTAAACTTAATTTTGCTCGAGGCCTAACATCCCGGCTTCAGGTTGGCAACGCACCATTCCCACCTTTGGTGTCTTCAGGCGGCATGAATTTCTTACCATCAGGAAATTCGTCTGCTTGTTTGCCTTCCAATATCATAAAAAAAAAATGTGTCGCTACCAACAAGAACACTGGTGGAAGAGTGTCGTGCTGCAACTCGTGCAGGTAGGAGTCGACCGCCTTACTTATTCCTGCCGCCATAATGTCACTTTCCGGTCAAGAGTTACAGGTAGCCGGTCGACACAGTTGGCCTAAAACCCTGGCCATAAATCAGCGATGCACCTACAATGTCTATGGTGTTACGGGGCTTCGGTTATCTCTTAACATTAGGAGAGCTATCTGTTTGTTCGCTGTTTTATCACATTGAAATATTGAATTTAATAAAACAATTGTTTTATAAATCCATGTCGACTGAGTCGCCAAAGCTGGTCACAACTATTATAGACGACTGTAAAGAAAGTAGTAGTAGTATCTTCACGCCCATATCACCGAAGAGGTAGGCAGAGGTACAACCAAGGCACCCACGACTAGCCGAAGACACTAAGTCCCACAATGTGATAGGTGGCAAGCCTATCGCCAACCGGGCACATTTCCGATCCCGACCAACATTTTTTTTTAAATTAGAAAATTGGAAAAATCCAATTTTCTTTATGTTGGCCGACCCGGGATTCGAACCCAGGACCTCATGCAGTCAAGTCCAACACAACTGTAAAGAAAGAGGCTTATATAACAAAAGTACTAGTAAATGTAGTAAGTATTTGAAAGAAAAGTAGCCAGAACGGATGTAAGAGTCAGAGCAGGCAATACGTGGCTGAAGCTAGTGTAGGATACTGTATATCTCAGTAGTACTTTAAAAAGTAGTTAAACACATATATAAAAAGAAGAGTGCGTGAATGGAGAGCTGAGTAAGTTACTTCAAAGCGCTGTTTTAAGTCATGACGCTATATTCGCAAAGAATGAGTCTCTGCTTATCACGCATTACTTTATCGAAGCGAGAGTTGGGTATGTCAAAAAAAACATGACAAATAAATGCCTAAATGCGGTCAAAATAAAAGTGCTACGGAAATGTGCAGTGTTGAACTCGGCGATCGCATTCGGAATAATGAAATTAAAGAGAGTGTGGTATGAAAAGAAAAGGCATGCTCCGTCCTCTTGTTAGCGGTGAGAAGCCGCGCCGGGTCCATAGTTGATTTATGCCGCCATAACGTCATTGCTTTCCTTTTTCTGTGAGTGAGTCGGTTCTGGAGTGTAGTCGGTAAGCTTACTTAAATGAGACTTAACAGCCTTCTAAAAGCTAAAGGCTAGTAGTGTCACCACCCACGACTAGCTGAAGACACTAAGTCTCACAATATGATAGGCCAACCAGGCACGTATCCAATCCCGGGCAACGTTATTTTTATTTAAAAATTGAAAAGTACATTTTTTTATTTTTTAAGTTACCCGGAGATCGAACCCGGAACCCCAAGAAGTCAAGTCCGACGCCGGACCACTAGACCACTAAGGCGATTAAAAACAAATAATATTTCAAAAGAAATACTCGTTGTACGTTTTGGAAAGGATGGTTCAGGGTCGGGCTAAAACTTGGCTCACTGCCAAAGTACTGCGAAATGTTTTTACGCCAGCTGAAGGAACTATCATAAAATTTGATGTTCCGAGCCACAAGCAGGTAAGTACTTTAATAATATTTCTGTTTACATACTTACACCCGGCACGTATGTATTATCAGACACAAAAATCGATGCAGAATTTTTTGTACTTTTTTTTATATTTTGTTTGATATTAGCCGATCCGGCGAACTTATACTATACTTACAATAACAGCTACTGCCAGTTTGAATGAGTAACGTAGTAGTTGGCTAAGCTACCATCCACCACTATGTTAACAGAAAATGAACAAACAGACAAACCAGTAAAATGGAACCCTGTTGATATATAAAAGAATTGAGTGAAATAAAAATATAAACAAAATTACACTATATTAAAATTAAACACTAATAAAATAAAAGTTTATAAAAAGTCTGTGCCCAAAAAGGGCGTGGGTACGGTGGACTTGTCGACGGAACACGAAGGACTGCTGCTGTATTCTTCGGCGGTTGGGCTAACGGGACCCTTTGGCGCCTTCCCTCAGCAGCCAGAAGCAGCAGTAGGAGTGAGCAGCTGGGAAGGCGGCCAGAGAAGAGCACCGGCGGACAGCTACCGCCGGTCTAGGGTCCTTCCACCACTGAGCAGCAGGTACCAGTCAGCATGCAGCAGTTATAGTAGGACGTTCCGTCGACTTATCAAACAGAATTTTGACCAGCAGGCTCTGTAGCAGAATATATGCAGAATGTGAAACAGACTATAGTAGGATCTCAAGCAGACTCAAGCAGACCGTGAAGCAGACTGTCCAGAATAAATTTTTGTTCTACATTTCAAAATTTAGAAGGAACTAAACTTAATACATTTATTTAAATAACGGCCAGTGTAGCTGCAAATTACAAAGGCCCGCTAATAAAATAGTTTGTAAGAAAATAATATTACAAATGGAACAATTAAATTATTATTTTTCCCATTTTCTCTGCAATTTTTCCGGTTTTTCGGTTTATAAGAACCTTCTGACAATAACCAACACAACAACAAAAAATAGTCTATCCATTCAGGCGTGATGCGAAATCGGGGATTCATTTTTATATACATACTAGCGGCCCGTCCCGGCTTCGCACGGTTATGAAATATACATATAAACCTTCCTCTTCAATCACTTTATCCACAAAAAAAAACACAACAAAATCCGTTGTGTAGTTTTAAAGATTTAAGCATACAAACAGACATAGGGACAGAGAAAGGGACTTTGTTTTATACTATGTAGTGATATAAATATAGACATCCTCCCCATGAATGCCCAACGGCTTTGAACATTACGCTCGATCATCATTTTTCTGTGATGCTACTCTAAAACTGCTTTATCTCCTTAGATATTCATTAAAGGGCGATGTCGTTTTAAATTAAATACTTATGATGAATGACGTATTTATTTGACATCATGGTTATAAAAAAGTTTATAGTGAGCTAACTTTAAACGATAGACATGTGCTGTCGCTGTGTTTTTTTAGAAATTTCAAATGGAAACAATTCTTTTGTGCACATTTTTTGCGAAACTTGAACCGTTTACGAAGCACACGCAGCGGAAGCTCTCAATAGGAAAAAATCCCCCGATCTTGAAACACTCGTCATTGGTGCTCCGCTCCTTTTAGTCTTAGCATTATGCTATATAGCTTATAGCTTTTCTCGATAAATGGGTTATCTGACACTGAAACATTTTCTGAAATTGGAACAGTAATTCCTGAGATTACCGCGTTCAAGCAAATCAGCAAACAAATAAACTCTTCAGCTTTAAAATGTAAGTATAGATTTAATGTAATTAATAGACTTTTGTAACTGATCGTACGTGTACGTAAAATGAATGTACGTTTGATTTGTTTATAGCGCTGTTTAGGCGAATACAGTCAGATTTTCTATTGTTGTTCACCTGTGCTGAGTACAGTAGACTATCTTCCTCTCTGCAAAGCAGCAAATTACTAACAAGATCACTGGCGCTTGAGTGTTGTATAGCCTCTTGACCAGATAGAGATCCACGGCCTTATCTATTTCTTCCGCCGTAATGACTCTGTCATGTTTCGGTCCGGAAAATAGGGTAGTTGGTAAACTTATACAATAGGCCCGGCCACAGGACCTCTAACATCTACGGTGTCTATGAGCCACAGTTGTCCCTTAGCATCAGGGGAGCCATGTCTACATTTCATATAGTAAAATATAAAAAGTACGCCTTCAGATATCAAAGGTTTTGCTAGATTTCTTACCTTCTAGACCGGAAGGCAGAGACAGGCATTGAAGGTATGGCATATCCGGCAAATAATAATCGATAAATGTTGACTTTGGCCCACATTCTTTTTAAGAAGCTGAGATCTGTACTAGATAAAATTCTTCAGTAATGTCAAAAACGATCATAAGTATTAGAAAATAATAAGTAAAATAGAAATTATTTTTTAATAATTTAAAGAGGTAGAGTTCTAGGTAGAGTTTTCTGTATCTGATGCAAATGCAAAAAATAGTAGGAGCAGGTTAAGAAATCTGTTATAAATCACATTCATATATCATCTTTAAATTGCAATGATGGGGTGAAATCATAACTCACTTAAGACAAAATACCGCCACTAATCAATTAATGTATTTATAATAATGGTGACTTCAGATTTAAAATCAATAATTATCTATTTCTTTAATGATAATGGAAGGCAAAAAAGCAGACGGATTTTCTGATGGTACGAAATTCACGACGCCAAACACCAAGACACCAAAGGTGGTAATGGTGCGCTGCCAATCTGAAGCCGGGGATCTTAGGTATCGAGCAAAAGTAAGTTTATCTGCGACATTACCCTCCGAAACGAAACACGTCAACGGCGAGAATTGGACGTTATGTTGGCAGGAATAGGTAAGGCAATGGTACCGATCCGGGCGAGTCGCTGCAAAACTCTACCATCTAGTAGGATGTCACGGTGTTAGTGACGGTAAGCGTATGAATAATCGATTAATGAGTTGTTTATTCAAACAATTATATTATAAATAACAATAATTGGATAACACTTGTACACACAAATTTATTTTTTAGTAGTTTATATAGCAGCACACCTACACGCACATATTTTGTATATGTTAAGTGCTAAAATACGTCTATATGAGAAACTTTAGCCTGCTTTAGTGTTATAACTATAAAAAAGGAAGTAAGTATCTTCACGCCATATCCCAGAAGTGAAAGGCAGAGCAACCAGGACAACCACGACTAGCCGAAGACTCTAAGTCCCACCATGTGATAGGTGACAAGCCTATCTCCTACCGGGCACATATCCAGTCTCGAGCAACGTTAATTTTATTGGAAAATTAAAAATATTAATTTTCTAATTTTTTTATAAAAACATCTTTGCAGTCGCATGGGTTTTTAAATCATGCTTTTTTAATTTGGAAAAGTGTAAGCAAATTAAAGTTACAACTTTTTTGGAGTGATTTAATATACAATCAAATATTTTAAGATTTTGTAATATATAATAAGTGTCCACTTTAAAAAAAATCACGTATATTAAGAAATTATTTACAGATTTGTCCAGCATTTTCAGCAGAGCGTCAGCGGTGAAACAGAATAATTGAACTGCGCTTCCGACGAGCAGGAAATAATTCTCATTCAGTCACATTCAGCTCGAAAACAAGTTGTTCAATGTCGAAATGGCGGTGGTATGCGAATTATTCAAATTGCACATTTCTTTTTTTGAAAATAAACTGATCTATCTGATTAACACGTAAATGTCTTATGTGATATCCACACCATTTTCGGTCATTGAACTTTAGCAGGTTCAATACATCCTGGAAAGTAGAGGAATGCAGTGAACTAAAACTTTACGGTTGATACTGTAATGTTTACACCTAGCAGGGTACATCAGAGCAAGGACAAGTAGCAAGAAATTAGTGAAGAGCGAAATGAGTATATTTATGTAAATGTAGCCCCGGTATGTCTCGGATGTCGGTATATCGCATGATGTGGTAGGTTCACAGTTTGATGTTTTTTTTTTATGATAAGAAGGCAAACAAGCAGACGGATTTCCTGAAGGTAAGAAATTCACGCCGCCTAGAGACACCAAAGGTGGTAATGGTGCGTTGCCAACCTGAGGTCGGGATGTTAGGCCTCGAGCAAAAGTAAGTTTAAATTTACCGGCTACATTACTCTCCGAACCGGAAGACGTCATGACGTTATGGCGGCAGGAGTCGCTGCCAAACTCTACCACCTAGCCGGATGTCACGGTGTTAGTGATGGTAGGCCTGTGCTCGCCTTTTACGAGCTGCCTGGCAAGGAAGGCAGATGGTCTATTCAACAAAGGAGCCCCACCAACACGGGGAAGGTGGACCATATCTTGTTAATTTTTTTAACCTTGCGAGGATAACACACTTGAGCTTTTGCCTATCTGATTGTGGCGAAATATTGCGTGTTAGAGTTACATCTGTCATTAAAATAGCTTTAAATTAACAAGCAAAGCAACAAATGAGCAAGATCATAGTTTTTTTATACTATTAACGTAAATGTAGTTTCTGTTAACGATATTAACATTATTGAATTCGGAATACTATACTAATACTAGCTGACCCGGCAAACGTTGTTTTGCCATATAACTAATTAAATGACGATTGATCAGTTATCAATCCGGGATAAAAAATGACTATTAAAAAATAGGGGTTGGTGATAAAAGGGTGAAAATTTATGGTTTTACGTACTTTTATATGCTGTATCATAAAAAAATAAAAACATAAAAATGTGTTTGAAAATTGCAAAAAAAAAATTTAGGGGTGGACCACCCTTAACATTTAGGGGGATGAAAAATAGATGTTGGCCGATTCTCATAGATACCGGATAAGCACAAAAAAATTCATCAAAGTCGGTCAAGCTGTTTCGGAGGAGTATGGCAACGAAAACTGTGACACGTGAATTTTATATATTGGATATACGAATAAATACTTAACAAGTATGGTTAGAGCAACAAATAACTACCAATCATCATTTGCCCTTACAATTTCAGTACCGTGTCTCTTAAAAGAAATAAAATAATTGAACTGCACTCTCGACGAGTAGAAAATAAGTCTTGACCGCCTCGTTGGTCGAGCGGCTAGCGTACACGCCTAACTACACTGATCATCCGCGAGGCTCGGGTTCGATTCCCGACGGGGGCAGCCATTTCTGTGATAAACATTTAAATGTCTGCATTTCCGGGTCTGGGTGTTTATTAAATTTATCCTGGTATCTATTTAAGTATTTCTATGTAATAGTATCGTTGACTAACACCCATAACACAAGCATATAATTTGCTTACTTTGGGGTTAGATTCAATTTGTGTAACTTGTCCAGGGATATTTATTTATTTATTTATTATTTATTTAATAAAGCACTAAAAGGGTTAGAAAACACTGGTTATGTACAGTTCCTTTACAGGATAACTGCTACAAACCTCGTGTCTTCTATATTGTAGAGAATTTTTGCCGATTTTCCCTAAAATTAAATGGAAATTATTTGTTAGTAAAATACGTGTGTTACAAAGACGTTATAGACCAATTCAACATACTTACTGTGCAAATATTTTAATATTCGTAAAAATTAACTTTTTTATTACATTCGTTTTAACATTTTTTTGTAATATTTATTACTAAGGTTCCTAAATAAGTTTTCTTTGACAAATTACATAGATTGATCTAACCCCAAAGTAAGAATGCTTGTGTTATATAGAAATACTGAAATAGGTAACAGAATACATTTAATAGACACCAAGATCCGGAACTGTAGACATCTAAATGTTTATCACAAAAGTGTCTGCCCCTGTCGGGAATCGAATTCAAGCCTCGCAGATGGTGGTTGAGTTAGGCATGTAGTTACGCATATTACAACACTCCCTCTACCAACGAGGCGGTCACATTTATTTCAATTTTAATTATTACCTAATTTTCTAAACCAAGTCCACCGGAAGAAGAAACAGCTAACATTTCCTGGCAACCAAGATTTCTGTAATTATATTAAATTAACCAATATAACAGATATGTTATTATTTATATATTTATATATAATTTATATATAATATGTTTTCTGTAAGAGCAAGTCAACCTTCGTTCCTTCTTTCTAAATCAGGTCATCATCAGGTCCCGGTGTCATATTAATGGGACCACTTCGAAAGTGCGCTGTTACTAAATTATTTCAAGTAGGCGATAGATTCGTCACCTCGGAACATCAAAACAAATTTCTTATTTAATTTATATACAAAAATGCTTTTAAGCACCATAACTTAGTAGTAGCAATAAAAACAAATTATCAACAATTTGCCTTTACTAATTAGTGAAGACACGTTTTTAGGGTTCCATAATCTAAATAGGCAAAAAGGAATCAATATTTTGTTTGCTTATGTTGTCTACTGCAAATAAAAAAGGAAGGTAATGCTAAAAAAAGACTAAGCCGACCGATTTTAAGCCTCCTACGTATTTTTACTCACTACTGATTAACTGGTTCACAATAATGTCGAGCGTTACTTTACTGTGACAATTTCATCCCAAAAACCTGGTCACTTGTGGAATAATCATACAATTTAATATATATTAAACTATTACACTAGCGCTGTAGAATTTTAATTACTATTAACGGTCTAAGTTTCAGGTAGGTATAAGTAAAATATATCTTAACTTCTATATTACAAACATTGTAATGACTTAATTCAATTTCAAGGTAAACCAACAATGCACAAACAATATAGTTCTTATACTACTATTTTTTTACAATACTTTCGTAAAATATTTACATATTTTCTACGAGATTGAATAACAAAGAACAATTTAGTAGTGTGTCTTATGTGGAGCTGGATAAATTTGGGTGTTTTGGCTCCCGGTCAGTCCAATTCATTAATTTTGCCTGTTAACATTTTACTGGCGGGAAATTGCAACTGAAATAAATTTACTTGGATTTACTTTATTTTTATTATAAAACAAAAATACCCATTTACTATTCTAACAATATCTATAGGAAATTTGGATTTTTTTGACATATCACTACTTATACATTCTAAATGCCACAGAACCCTGTTAAAGCTAACTAAAAACGCACATGAGTATCTTAATAAGTTGGCTCATCGTTGTTTCGTGACAGATTACAATTCATTTGCGTTACCGGGAATGTTTTTAATTAAATTTTATAAGAGCTGCGTGATATTGTATAATTAACAAAACGAGCTACATCGGCAATAAAGCTGTGAACGTTATTAACTTTATTACGACACATGAAACCTCCTTAAAATTTAATTGGGAGTTCTTATTCTATTTAATAAGTACGGCCCATAACACGTGCGCACATACTCCAGAATGAATGTGTTAAGAACAAAACTAAGCGTCAAAAATAACTTAAATAATACAGAACAGGACAAGTGTACGATATGGGTTTAGGAGACTTTATTACTGCAAATGACAAAGATACATACTTATATAGCCTTCATAAACAAACAAGACTGCAGAAAGATGATGATAAAACTGAAATAAGCGAAGATAGACAAAAAGTATAAACAAAAAGTATGTTCGCTGTTCTTTATACAATTTATAGATGAGGATCCTCATCTATAAATTGTATAAAGAACAGCGAACATTAATCGAGATATTATTCAAGAAAGAACTTTTAATCTTTCTATGGTTCACTGTATGCGTTGACTACGTGAGGGTTTATTTAAAAAAAAACATCACAATAATGTTAAAGAAAAATAATGAGAGAGTTGAAATAAATGAGAAAACATTGATAAGGTTATCTTATGGTAAATAGCATATTTAACAAAAATCAAAATAAACAAAAGTTAAACTTTAATAGCTATTATAACAGAAAACAGATCTAAGCCAATCCAACTAAAACAAGAATCACTAGAACAATAAAAAAATGAAATGATTGGGTAGTATTAAAAATAGGTGATCAAGATGCTATAACTTGAATCACGAGAGTTACATTTAAAGGCAAGTCAGGAATAAAAACTATACATTTAAATCAAAACTGCTACTGAAAATACAAAAAAGAGGCAAACATGAAAAACAATGGCAGGCTCCCACAAATTTATTTATTTATTTATTTAATATCTTTATTGTACACAAAACGTTATCATAAACATGAACATAAAGATAATACAGTACAATGGGCGACCTAATCTGCAGAATATTTATTGATATGAATAATATTAAATTGCACAATAGGAACAAGGAATTGAATGAAAATAAGAAATGCACAAATTTTAACTATAGAAATATATTTTGTTTACTAAAACATTGTACCGGTCCGGCGGGCCTCTCTCTCGTTCGGTGACTCATCGTAACAGACGTGAGCGGGCGTTACACTTTTTCAGGAGTGACTTCGAGCCACAACCTAATTTAAGACGTTGTCATGTCAAAAAAATAATTCAAAAGTCCTTTAAATCATATAGTAATATAGTAAATCATATAGTACCCAGTAGTAGAAAATTGATGTCCACATAGCTGAAAAATTTGTAAATTTGAAACTTTATTCTAGATTTGTTAAAAACTTATGTTCAGTTAAAACTAATACGAATTCAATAATGCCAATCACCGTAATACGATAAAAATGAAGTACAATATTTCGTGCCGTTATAAAGAATGCAGATTAAAAATCGTTATTGTGTATCAGGAACAGAAGTAGACCAGGGAAAACCAAATAAATAAATACCTCCTGATTACTAATTGAATATTCATGGGACGGGCGATGTTTTCGGAGTATTTGTAATATTTTGCAAAAAGTGACATTTTTATTTGCATTTTTATTGTTTCATAATATGATAAGCCATAATATGTAATACATTCTCAGTACCTTTTAATAAATTATTCACATTCACCGTTAAAGCGGTAGGTACTTACGCTTTTACGTTTTATATGAATGATGATCTACCATTGGCCACGAATTAAGAAAGTCCGCAAAATTTTAAGACATTTTTACTGTCAACGTTCTACGTGACTATGTAATGAAATCTAAGAACGTGTTTTTCAACCACTTTGAACGGTTGAATTAAATTGAAACTTCACGTACTTCTCGAGGATTGGTAATAGTACAAAAATTTAAAGTATCTTCACGCCAATATCCCCGAAGAGGTAGGCAGAGGTACAACCAAAGCACCCACGACTAGCCGATGATATAAGTCCCACAATGTGATAGGTGGCAAGCCTATCGCCAACCAGGCACAACTCCAATCCCGACCAACATTTTTTTTTATTAGAAAATTGGAAAAATCCAATTTTCCTTTTGTTGGCCGACCCGGGATTCGAACCCGGGACCTCATGCAGTCAAGTCCAACACCCGGACCGCTAGACCACAGAGACGACACTAATTAAAAAAAAAATAATCATCATGATCAGAATCTTTCCTGGTCCAACATAAAGTATTCCTATCTTTAGAGCTTTCATGGCGTGTACTTATGTACTGCTTCGAAAACTGCATTCATAATAAATAAAAATAATGTGTGACGAAATTGTATTTACAAAAAAATGAAAAAAAAGTAAGGTAACTGTCTATGATCTTGCTTTTGACAACTACACTCGGCGGACGTGTGAGGGCTGCTGTCTATGGCTTATGCTCAAAAAATAGAGTAGAATACTCGTAACTAGTTGTTTGATTTTTTGTTCAGAGCCCTTACCATGAGTTTGCGGTTTGTCAAAATTACTATACTCGCTACCATCTCTGTAAATTGTAAATTGTAATAATTTGGAGAATCGTCTAATATTTTTTTTTTATTAACAGTCATTATTTAAGCCGAACAATAACCTCAACTCTCCTCATTTGTAATATTCAAAAAAATTGTCGATTCAGACCAACATATTTGTGTAGTCTGTTAAGAAAGTACCGGGAAAAAATACACAAACTGTTTGTAATTAAACAAAATTTATTTTAGTTATCACTTTCAAAGTAGGAGCTGTCAGAAACGATATACTTAAGCCAACGAATAATCCAATCGTCAAAACATTTTTTAAGTGCTGTTTCTGAAATTGAGTTCAGTTCTCACCGCAAATTTTGTTTTATATTTTCTACCGTTTGAAAACAGGTGCCACAAAGTGGTAATTTGAAGTAAATGAAAAAAAAAATCGGCTGGAGCCATATCTGATGAATATGGTGGTTGCTCGAAGGTATTTATTAAGTGTTTGGTAGAAAATTCGTTCACACTGACGGCCTTGTGCAAAAGGTTCATTATCGTAAATACAAAATCACTTTGTATCCACTAATCTGGCGATTTTTGTCGAATTCGGGTTTATAAACGCCGCGTGACACTCAAATAATATTTCTTGTTTACTGTTTCGTTTCGTTTAAGAAAATACTCAATATGACTTTAATTTATGAACGAGTTTGGAGTAGCTTTTTCGGTTTAACTTTAGTGAGAAAGCGCCACTTCATAGGTTTTTGACTAGTTTGCATGTAAAATTCGTAAATCCACGTCTCGTCACCCAGTGACAATGCGTTTCACGAATGTTGGGTCGGAATCGACTAGTTCTAGGATGTCCTCAGCGAATCTCATGCGTTTAAGTGTTAGGAAAAAGCTTAGATTCAGTCTTTTGGGATCAGCCGACCGGCAACTTGTTTCATACCATAAAATGAAATTGAATATGGCATATGGCTGCCCTCTTAAAGTTGTATGACGATTTTCAGTCACTGTTATCTTCACTTTTGCAATGTTAACTTCAATTGCAGACGTTGCTGGCCTAACGGAGCGAGTCAAATCTTCCATCACATCTTGACCACTTTTGAGCGCTTTGTACTAATCATGAGTCTTCTCTAACATTTTCATTGCAAGGAAAATATGTATATTATCCGTATTCGAGTGCGTAATTTATAAAATAAGGCCAAGAAATAATAAAAAAGAAATAACAAGCTCTCAGCTGTAGGCTTCTATTACAATACGACTTTGGTGGAATTATTTTGTCAGACGCAATCCATTCATGAAGAAGAAGTAACAAAATACCTTGATAATATCCTCAACGGCTTAGGGTATGAAGGAAAGAAAAAATAAATTACGTACGTAAATATCCAAAAGTAGATTTTTTTTTTCATAAAGTATCGCATTTATTTTTAATGGGATAGTAATGTAATTACTAAATAAAAACTGTCACGGGACGTGGAAAACTGAGATACGCAAACATGTTAGCGTTAGAAGTAATCAAGCTGTAATTTGGCTTTTTAGTTTCATTTTTATTCCAAATTTATTGCTTTAGATTCATGGCATTACACTTCCATTTTCTTAATAAAATTTTCATCGAAGAATATTCGGTATCTGTTTTTCAGTAATCGCCTCAGGGTTAGATTGGGAAAATTATTTATTTTGTTATGGTAATAGAATAAAATATCAAGAATCAGGGTCGGGCCCTTATATAAATTAACTTGCTTTTGCTCGGGGCTCTATTCGCATATTAAAGTGAGTTTTCTCTTACGCATAATTTAAGTATAAGAAACAATTTTTCAATAACCAGACAAAACCTCTAACGATCAGTTAATCAACTGACTGAGTACCTCTAGAACGAGATGTTTCTATGTACGTTTACAGATTGCTCAAGTACATACATAAGTAGTTTACGACTAGACCCATTCATCGATGACTCATAGAAACACAAACCATGAAATTAACTACTTATTAACGGATATAGCCCTGATGTGTTTAAATAGAGAAACCGGGTGGCTAAAATATCATAATAAAAAATGTTGTGGAAAGTATAAGTGAAATTAAAAAAAATGTTTCTTGAATGGAATTCTACAAAGCACCGACGCGATAAGAAGTATTAAAACAGGTGAGTTATTTTTCTAAGCATTATAAAAGTAAAGTAAAGTATCTTCACGCCCATATCCCCGAAGACATAGGCAGAGATACAACCAAGGCACCCACGACTAGCCGAAGACATTAAGTCCCACAATGTGATAGGTGGCAAGCCTATCGCCAACCGGGCACATTTCCAATCCCGACCAACATTTTTAATTAGAAAATTGGAAAAATCCAATTTTATTTTTGTTGGCCGACCCGGGATTTAAACCCGGGACCTCATGCAGTCAAGTCCAACACCCGGACCAATAGACCATAGAGTCGATATTATATAAGCATTATATAATTAATAATAATTATAATAAGCATTAAACATGAAATGGGATTTCTTGAAAATGGGTCATGCTTTTGTAATTTTTTGTCTGTTTCAATCGGGATTATTGTTCGAGTTTTTTACCCCGGATTTAGAGATCAGCGCGTACTGTAAAAATACGACATCGATTTCAATGAGTGAACTATCTACACACACAAAAATTAGGTATTTTTAAAGAAAGAAAATATTTATTAACACACGCACACATTCACTACACATATTACAATGAAAAAAAAGGTAGATAAAAATACTATGCATGGAACAAGAATTAAACATATATAAAAACATTATAAACGCAGTGTGCAGCGCTGTGTTGCTAATGGGAGACACACTCGGTATATATTGTTAAAGCATATTGCTTTAACTCTGATTTTCAGATTATCAGATTTTTTCAACAACATAAAAAAAGCAGAAGCAATTGAAAGAACAGATCACTTTATAAATTTATACATATTTTCTTTTAGCAAGGTAGACAAAGAGCATGTAATCGAGGAGAGTAATTTATAAAACTTGAATATAATAAAACCTCTTGATTATAACCGGCCTTGCCACGCAGGCGTCAAAAATTCAAGTTATAACAATTTGCGAAAAGGATTAAGAATCAAAAATTACGTATTATTTATATAAGTCCTAGTCTAAGGAACTGTCTAAGCGTCCTATACCATATTTGCGCTTGCAAATTAAGAAACATTCACCTTCTTACATGAATATTTCTTTAAATCTTTCGTAGTCATTAACTGCTTCATGTTTACGCCCCCCAAAATCTAAAGCAGCATTTTCCAGTGTTTGTCGTCAAATGGGGCGGGAGAGTATTGCATAAGGATAAGGAACATGGGCTTGGTTGAAGAATCTCGACTTTGATGAGAAACAGGCGGGGTCTTTCAATGTATCTTAATGCCAGAGCTTATGTTTACTGAATAGTGAAGTTCCAGTAGTAGCTCTAGCAAATATTTGAAATAAGTATTGCAAATAGAAATCATTTAATCTATTTTATACAAAAGTTACATATTTTCAATATCTTTCCCAAGACACTATTACGTATTGCATAAAAAGTAATGTTTAATCACTACGCTAATAACAACATTCAGTAATTTGAATCAATGTCAGAAAAAATTGACGATAAAAGGTGTCCAACCACAGGTGCCTTATCCCGAAAGAAAGTTTTGTTATTATTTTAAAAGAATGAAGCTAGTATGATCGGTACCAGGGTGCTTTGAGCGCGCGTTTTTTTCTTTGAATTAAGGCATAAATATAATAATATGCGAAGTTGCCAGCTTGATAAAAGATAAAACATTTGTTAATAATTGTTACATCTTCGTATGAAGTGAATTTATTTAACATCGGTTGAACTTCGCTTGCGAAGCTTGTTCGATTTTATATTATTTCTGTATGTAAAGGCATCTAGAATATAAATTTAACTTATGTCATATATGTATATCATCATTGTGTATGACTATGTATTATTAACTATTTAATACTCTGCGTCCCAAGAGTTAACTGGTAGAGAATTTCATTAAGTATTAATTTCGCCTTTTGTTCAAACATATTAGTTTGGTGTATAATAAATAAAGAAAAAAATTATCTTTACGCCCATATCCCTGAAGACGTAGACAGAGGCACAACCAGGGCACCCATGAATAGCCAAAGACACTAAGTCCCACAATGTGATAGATGGCAAGCCTATCGCCAACTGGGCACATATCCAATCCCGAGCAAATTTTTTTTATTAGAAAATT
Organism: Calephelis virginiensis; assembly: GCA_002245475.1. Lineage (NCBI taxonomy): Eukaryota > Metazoa > Arthropoda > Insecta > Lepidoptera > Riodinidae > Calephelis > Calephelis virginiensis. Next base: position 112,788 of record NJDC01000801.1, on the reverse strand, counting down.
GTAAAAACCAAATTTTATTTTTGTTGCCTGACCCGGGATTCGAACCCAGGACCTCATGCAGTCAAGTCCAACAATTGAACCGCTAGACCACAGAGTATAATAGTGATGTATAATAATAGTTTAAAAAAAATCCCCAAGGCCCTGCCCGTCTTTTTAGAGTTCTGTCCAACACTAAATAAATTATAAAATTAAATAATAATTAAAATGAACATATTTTTTAAGTTATAAGAAAGTAAACACGAGGAGTGTTGGTCCGGGACCATTTGGTAGAATAGCCCATCTACTTCCCTGCCAGACTGCTTGTTAGAGGCGAGCGTAAGTTATAGGTCATTACCAACAAGGCCACTGGTAGTAGAGTGCGGTGTAGGTAGTATTTTAACCGCCATAATGACTGTGTCATGTCCCGGTCCAGAGATTAGGGTAGCCTAACCTACCCCGTAGATTAGGCTACCTCCGTGGATTATGGTAGGGGTTTTCCCCGTGTTGATCCGGGCTCCTTTGCAGAATAGACCATCTGCCTAGGCGAGCACAGGCCTACCGTCACTAACACTGTGACATCTGACTAGGTGGTAGCGTTTCGCAGCGACTCACCCGGATTGGTACCATCATACCATTGGCCTTACCTATTCCTGCAGCCATAACGTCATGACGTGTTCCGGTTTGGAAGGTAAGGTATAGTCGGTAAACTTACTTTAGCTCGAGGCCTAACCTCCCGGCCTCAAGTTGGCAACGCACCACTACCACCTTCGGTGTCTCTCTTCGGCGTGAATTTCTTACCATCAGGAAATCCGTCTGCTTGTTTGCCTTCCAATATCATAAAAAAAAGCCGTGTACAATAGGCCCAACATCCCGACCACAGGACAGTGACACACCTATAATATTATGGGGTCTATAAGTCACAGTAATTTCTTACCATCAGGAGAGCAGTGTGTTTGTTTGCTAACCTTTCACCTTACGCATAAAAATAGAAAAAGTAAATGAAAAACTTTGATATAATATACTGATTAATGTTACTGAGAGAGAGAGATTAATGTTACTGGTGCCGCGCTATCTTACTGCTGGGAGTTTACAGGTGTGCAAGTCTAATGGCTACCTTATCTCCAAGCACAGACCATAACAATTTCATGCATTGACATAGGGTGGCACGAAAAAGTAAGGCAGCGGTACTATTCCAGGTGAGATGTTACACAGCATTCTACAATACCCATATGCTCCGAACAACCTACTCGTATATTATTAGATTACCACCAGCTAGTGTTGGGATTCCGAAGTAGTCAAGATGAAATAATAACACTCATTTAGCTTGAAATCCAGTGAAACTACCTAGTTGCTGGTTGCTAATAGCCTAAGGCATCGAATATTACTTGGAGTGTGGAAAATCAATAAATTATACGTGCGGTAGTGACGTGTCGACTAATACGAAATGATTGATTACGCTTAACGCCTTCAGCTAAGTATCAACGGCTTTGGAGACGATCAAGAGAATAGTCTAGTGTGATTTACATCCTATTTTATTGGATAGAACAAAAAAAACACTTGATATAGGAGTGATACACTTGCTGCTGATCCATCGCACGAGTTTTGGCGCCATCGTGAATGAAGATGGTGGTATTTTTTTCACAATTATTGAATTTAGTGTAAAATATGAGTAAAATTGGTTAATTTAGGTGGGAATTAGTTTGTTTTGAAAGTGCACTAATGAAATAATTATGAAGGAATTAGTGTATCGTGAATTTCCTCGATGCCGCCAAATCTCGTAAACGAGCTTGTGTAACGAAACCACCGCTTTACTCAAGATCCAGACAAGACTGTGTAAATAGTGACTAATGACTGAAATAAAGAACTAATACGGAAGGCATAAATTGAAAATTTATAACAAGAAAAAGATTTATTAATACGGAAGACGTGGCTGTATGGACACAGATCCTTTGCCTTTCCCCGACTGGGATAAAATTAAAAAACAATGATCCATCGCACTCTCTGATTTCAATGCTAGTTACTTACACGTCAGTCGAAACAAAAATCTTCTCTTTTAGACTTCATCTTGTTTAAGTAACAACCAGTCCTAGCGCATCCCAAGTAAACTTACTCTATGACACGTGTAAACATTTATGAAATATTTAATTTATGTGCAAACAACCAAATGAATAGTTGCATATTTTTATTAAACGTGGCTCTGTATATAGTTTAAGTCTTATGCGAAAACGTTGGTATATCTGTTAAAAATAAAAGGGTCGACTAAATTTTGTTTAAGTGTGTGTGATAGCTTTGCAGATGGGATAAAGTACATGGTACTGACGCTCCCAGGTATATAAAACGTCCACTACATATTTCAGAACATATTAAGCTAGCTGACCCGACTAACGTTATTCTGCTGTATAAATAATTTCCCTAGTGGTTTAAAATATACTTTGTGAACTAAGTATTGTCATACCTACCAAATGTTAATATGAATAAACTAGCTGCCTATTCCGGCTTCGCTCGGATGTTAATTTTTTTGATTATAAATTGAGATGTAAGCTTTCCTATCTTTCAAGTTGGATCAAACTGCACACGGTATGCAAATTTGATTCAAATCGGTTAAGTAGTTTAGGAGTCCATCGCGAACAAACATCGTGACACTTATTTTATATACATTAAGATAACAAAACGAATATATGGTGCTCTTTTTATTTACCTTATCTTTTCAGTCTTATGCTAACTTCAGTCAGGTTCTATATTACTTTGTGTTTGGTGACTACCATACACTTGGGATGTTATGCTTCGTCTCTTAGATCAGCGTTCTAAATTTCGTTAACACAAAAAACAATTTATTCACAAAATAATTTAAATGCTACAATAATTTCAGCTCTAACAAAGCTTTACTTCTACGAGTATTATTTTTCCGTTAGGAGCTTATCACGCCTAAAGAAGGGTAATTAAAACCTGAATTACAGGATTCGGGTGTCTTTTTACTACAATGGATATGTTCAACCACTTTTCGTCGACGGTTCTTTTAATAATTAATTAAAAAACAAATACTTTTATTCTCACCATACTGTAAATATTTATTGTCATGAAACTAAAAACATATGGATTTTTAAAATGAGACGTATTTTGTCAAACGCTCCCGTCAGCCCTTACAGCATGGGACCAGGTTGAATGGGAGACAGGGGACAATTTGATAATTAATTATTACAATTTGGTACAAAAAAAGGAAAGTCAACGGACTGACAAAAAGTATATTAATCGGTAATACAGTGAATACAGCTTAAATATTACAATTTATCGTTAATAAATACAATATAATTAATTTCTGACATTGGAAGATTCTTGATATTAATCTCAGGTCCGCTCAGGGCGGGTAGGTAATTTTCCCCCTAAGTGGTTTGGCGTGGGTGCGTGCTTATGCAGCGTTATATCACATAGATGTGGAGAGAGGCGGCCTATATAAAATGTCAATGCCCTGATGTAGTGAAAGGCCTCCTTGGGCCTGGGTCCGCAGAAGCTGGACTGCTACCGGCCCTGCCTGGGCTGCGTCCGGGACTCAAGCTCTGGATGCTCGTCTGGCCCTTGTGCAGTGGTCGGTCGACTTCCGGTCAGTACCTTGGACCCTTGAAGTTATGACAACTTCGCTAAGACACTGTCGTCTAACAGACGATAGTGCCAGGCTACGACAGTGCCAGGGCAGGGTATTACATTTCCCCCCATAGGACATGTCGCGGCCATGTGATTACCGCAATTGGCTACCATCGTAGCTGACGTTATATAATTTCTTCTATTAGTTAGTTTTGGCCTAATAGCAATCTTTGGTGTCAGCGAGCAGGCGGTTTGCAACATTGGTCAATATATGTATACTAATAACATTAATGTTACTCAATAGGTAAAAAAAGGACAAACTTAACGAGTGCTCATGAAAATTCATTGAAATACAAATATAGCGACAAGCTTAATCTTTGTTTGCTACAATTCGAATCACTCGCTTATAGCTGTAAAGAAATATTCGATTAGGATTGTATTAATTGTATAAATAAATATTGTATAGGGAATATATAAGAACTCAACGAATTATCGGGTATATACACTGTGAAAATTTCTTTTGTTTTCTAATGAACTTTGGGCAGGAATACGACGTTTCAGAGTCCCGCTAGTGAGTGACTTGGTAATGAGGTAGTTGGGCTAATCGCTCATAGAGGTCTCGACTTACGCTACTATTGATTTTAGTTAGTCATCGATTTGGTGAGCTAATTCCGCAGTTACAAGACAGATGTCGCTGAGCGAGCACCTAGTATTTATTTCATATTATTTTATGTTTAGTAATTACTACGACAAAATTTATAAAATTTATTAGTAACTGGGACATTAATCATTTGGGTAATGTAAAGATTCTACTTCGTTACAATTTCACAGAAAGTATTTTACAAAAAAATATGAACTAAAAATAAATAGAAATCGTGAAAAAATAAAATAAAATTATTATTTCAAGTATTGCTACAGTCATGTATAGAGCTCCCTTACAGAGAGAAAAAGACGACTTTCCTTAGGATAAGTGACCACTAATGCTTTAAACAACACACATGTAAACCAGTCTACCGGGTGTTTTTCTGCAGACCGAGTATCAAAGTAATAAAATACCAAAGTTGTACCAGGAGAAATAGCATAGATTATTTACCCGGAAGAATAGTACTATAACTCTATAATTTTTAAATTATTTTAGTAGTTCAGGTACCGACGCTATACTACATTTAAAATATAAGACGTGTACCTTAACACCTACTTAATATTGACTCAGTTAAATGACTCTTCTTGGTGGAATTGAGTTATAATACTCGTAACAATGCCCGCAATGTCTAGTTTCAGCGCTAAGCTAACTTTTCATTTATCAATATTTCAGTCCACCAGAGTCCAAGTAACTGAAATATCGACAGATAAACAAAAAAGTCTCCCTCAAGAGACCGTTTCATAATGCATTAATAGAAAACATCAATATAGAAATAATATAGAATTAGTACAATTAAAAAAATAGCAATAACTTGATATGTTAAAAATGCCCGATATGAAACACTAACTATTACCCGCAGCTTCGCCCTGTAATTGCAGTTATTTTGCTCTCTCGCGAATTAATCCTTACATATAATTTTATAATTAAGCGTATGTCCATTTATACGATCAAACCTATTTTTATGGACTAATTTATTAACTTTAAAGGTTTTTATTTTATTTTATCACTTGCCCTGTGCTTGGATGAAATTTCTACAAAGTTTGATAAAAGAAAAAAAAAACAACCCATACAAGGTTTGAACCTGTACCCTTTCGTCTCAAGCCGACAAATGCTCTAACTTAGTCTTTCCCAAATTGGGCGAAAACGCCCCCTTGTGGGCACTGGACGCTTCGAGGGGTCGGCAAGAGGCCCAGAAAATGAAAATGGCGATGGGTAAATTGAAACTCAAACTACTTCATATTTTAAAATTCACTGAAATTAAAATATTCAGGCTACACAACATCCATATTCATATAGTATTGTAGAAATAGAACATGATAAAATAGGATAATGGTTTTGAATAAGACACGTTTGACATTGTCAAGTAGCATTATTATTACTCTCTCTGCTAAGAAAATTAAGTTCCAAGCGAGACTAACGCGTTATTGAGGTTTTTAAGATAAAAAAGTAAGGGACGCTACAATAATAATAAATAAATATACCCTGGACAAGTCACACGAATTTAATCTAACCACAAAGAAAGCATATTATATGCTTGTGTTATAGGTGTTAGTCAACTAATCTAATACATAGAAATACTTAAATATATACCAGAATAAATTTAATAAACACCCAGACCCGGAAATGCAGACATCTAAATGTTCATCACACAAATGCCTGCCCCTGTCGGGAATCGAACCCGAGCCTCGCGTTTGGTCGATGTAGTTAGGCGTGTACGTTAGCCACTCGTTCAACGAGGCGGTCAAACTTACTGACTTTTAAAGTGGGCGTTAGACGAACTCTAACTATTTGACCTAGGTTGACTCTGGTTAAAACATTCGTCAGAGGAAAGGGTACATGTTCAAATCTTGCCGAAGGCGAAATTTTTTCTTACTTAAAAAAATATTAACTTTATTTAGCTGCTTTGTTGTAAAATGAAACAAAGTACATTTAAAAATACATATACATATCTTCACGCCAAGTCCTTCCCGGTTTGGCGGAGAGTGTCGATTGCTAAATGTAACGATCCTTTTAGACCTGCCTAAATGATAAGTGATAAACCATTATTTATTTGCAGAATAAGAGTAATTTCTTGATTTTACAAAATTCTTACTTCAACATTCATTACTTAAACAGGCATGCTTTCGAATTTATAAAATTTGTAGACACAATGTGTATGTTGCCATCTAAATATAGTACTATTTACTTCTTTGTATTAAATTTTATACAACTTATTATCCAGTAACAATATCAGGCCGCCTTAAAATCTTCTTTTTGAGAAGTTATTTGAAAAACACTTTTAAAATTGTTCTATTCCCAGAAGATCTCACAGATACAAAATATTTTCAAACCTGTCACAGTGTAAATGAATCAGACTGTAATTCCAACATAGAAATTGTTTCGCCAAATATTTATGAAGGTTCGAGATCGAAATTGGTTCGTAGCTTGCAGCTGGAATATCAGTCACGTCTTTAATTTCTAATTCGGCGCTGACTAGAAACGTCAGGAACTCGACCTCTCTTAATGGGTCGGAAAGTAAACAAGCAGGTTAATTGATCATCTGATGACAGGAACAACAACTTCACCTTTATATACCGTAGTAAGAGGTGATGTATTCTGAGGTTAATAAGTAATTATAATATATCCTAGTAACTACACTGGAACATTAGCGGATCGGAGAGAGGCAAGTACATTAATATATCAGGAACAGATGAATATAATCCTTGAAAATATTTGCAATAAAATATCAGTTCATTACGGTCACACTGTTAGTGATAATCAAACAGACGCTCGCCTCTTACAGGTTGTTTGGTAGGAAAACGATTGACTTCTGATTTTAAGGAGCACTTTTAAACACTTTGTTTTCAAAAAGGAAACTCCTTAAGAGTGATTGTTGTGTACGTGTTCTTTATTTATGTTTTTGTTAGTACGTCTTTGGAAAACTACTGAATAAAAAAAAGTGTGTGTGTCATCAGCTACGACGCACGATTGGAGTTTACTCCTTACGAACGATAATTATGATATATATCGAATAGAAAAAAAGGATAAATGAACGCATCTGCTAAAATGATAAGAGAAACAAACCTATATCTGTAATTATTCGGATTATTTATATTACTTCAATAAAGCGTATTACATAAAGTATGTTATAAAATAATATAATATATAGTCGACTGCGTTTTAAATTATTCGACTAATGTCAATGTCATATGTAACTCGACTGAGGCGGAGCCGAATGACGACCCGCTCGGGGCGACTCGACTTTTGTTCGGGCGAGATGGTCAGTCCTGAAGGAGAAAAAAATACTGAAGGACTGAAGCGGTACGACTTACATATGTTTGTCTCTTTCTACGTAACGCCTCAATTTTTCGTGTTACACTTGATTTTACTCCTCATAAAATTTCCGTACCGGGTCTTATAACTCAAATCGTTTCTTAAGTAGTAAACTCCAAAAATCAACAGGATTGAACACAGGAAGTTTTAAGGCCCAAACTTGGCCTAGATATTGATGATGACGATTTACGATATTACTTAGTTTTGGGTTCCAAAATGTAAGGTATATATCTGATAAGTTATATACTATATATTATTATATATTACTATATATTATAGTTATATAAAAAAAATACTCATGGCTCTACAAAATTAATGTTTGGTTGATGTCTTAACTTTTGGTTGTTGCTACGTTAAATGTAGTTGATCTGTAAACTAAAGTATCTTCACGCCCATATCCCCGAAGAGGTAGGCAGAGGTACAACCAAGGCACCCACGACTAGCCGAAGACACTAAGTCCCACAATGTGATAGGTGGCAAGCCTATCGCCAACCGGGCACATTTCCAATCCCGACCAACATTTTTTTTATTAGAAAATTGGAAAAATTCAATTTTTTTTTGTTGGCCGACCCGGGATTCGAACCCGGGACCTCATGCACCTCATGCATGCATGCAGTATAGTTGATCGGTCACATTGGTTTAATGCAACAATGTGACGGATTAAGGGAAGTAAACAGTACAATAATATAACAAAGTTGAAAAACCATTTAGTTTCTAGAATGATACAAAGAGACAAACAGAAATGTACATCAAATAATAATATAGCATGTGTCACATATTCGACCATATATTTCAGGGAAAATAATCTTAAAAAGGAAATAGATAGAGCCTTTTAAATATGTTTAAATCCATAATTCCTCTTCAGATCTGGAAATCGGAGTCACGTTTTTAATATCCAATTCCACACAGAGCTGGCATTCCGGAGATAATCCCCACTCCTTTGATGAAACTTCAGGTATTTTTAACTAAAGTTCTAGTGCTACACCGGGAATCTAACTTTTTGCCTTTGTTTGAGTTTGTCACATTAAAACTTTTTCGAGCATTAATACTTATAATTATTCAGCGTTATTTCTTATAATCTGATACAAATTAAGAAGAGGTATTTGATTGTTTATTTTATCTGTGAGTTTTGAACAATAAACTCTTTTATTGACAAAGTAAAAAGATTATGCTATTTTGCAATTAAATAAAATAAAACAAGCGATAAATAAAACAAAATAAAACAAGCGATAAATTAAATAAAATAAAACAAGCGATAAATAACACAAAATAAAGAAAGCAAAATTTATTTCGGTGAAGGCAGTTTAAAAAAAAATTCGAAATAGTGCGTTGTAAGTATTCATGACTGTTCTGCCCCTGAGCATACCTGAGCTCTTCAAATAAATACAAAAGTAAATAAATATTAAACATTTTAAATATTTATATAAATTTTAAAGAAAGAAAAAATTTCGCCCCAGACAGGATTTGAACCTGTAACCTTTCGTCTCAAGCCGACGAATGCTCTAACCAATTGAGCTACTGAGGAT
>NJDC01000801.1:59720-73461 GCA_002245475.1 Calephelis virginiensis | reverse complement strand
CCCTGGACTTGAACAAATAATTCAAAGCCAAAATTAGCCAAATCGGTTCAGCCGTTTTCGAGTTTTAGCGAGACTAACGAACAGCAATTGATTTTTATATATATAGATTTCGGTTTAGACTTTTTTAAAAGAAACTCGGTCGAATGTGATTAAAAAAGGTAAAAGAAAATATTTCATATCACAAAGAAAATAAATCAATTACTTGTAAGCAATTTTAGGCAGAAATTAATTAACTATATCAAAGAAAAGCTATGCATGCGTGCAAATAGAATCTCTATTTGATTTTAGGTCAACTGTTATTCTGTCTAGCAGCTGGTAATATCTGGTAACCGCCTATTTATGTCCCTAACACTGTGACCAAGACTAGGAGTAGAGTGTTGATACAACTTCTTCAGTTTTGTATCGACACCTTCCCTATTTCTGCTGATCTTACCACCTTCAGTGTCTACCAGCAAGAAATCACTTTGCTTATCACCATTTAAATCCTTAATGCTTTATTATTTTTAACAACAACTTATCATTAGCATTAAATGTCTAAACATAATATCCGCGCCCCTCATTTCAGTAGCAGGCGGAAATTAAACGTTATTCCCCTAACGACGTCGGTGGTTTAAAGTATATTGTTATATTACGATTTTTTATTTTACCTAGACTTTAGTTTTATAGCATAATACGAGTATATGAGGCATTTAATATGAAGCGGATAATGACAATAATTCATCAGCAATACGTGTACAAAAAACCGACTTCGATGTATTACGTTGTCTAACGGCCAATTTTTATAATGTATCTCAATCTAATGGATTTCAAGCAATCTAGATAGCTGCGTATCCGCCGGCCTATCCTATACCTTATTCTCATATTTATCCTGTGCACAGATATATTATTGGCAAGCGATAACATAAAAATGGATCAAAATATCAATCTTGGACAGCGAGTTTTGGATTAGGATTAATTATTAATATTGGCCGTAAGTGCATAAAAATTAGTATTTCCGTCGATTTCCTTGGGATACCATAATCTGATTTAGGCCTGGTGGACGTGGAACCACCTCGAAAGTACGCTCTTTTAAATTGAATTCGAATTTCGGTACCTACCTACCCACCAAATTTTTTATGTCTGTTAAAATAGTGTGTTTTTTTAAATTTGTTCATACTTGATTCAAATAGTAATTAAAAAAAATGTATGTAATGTTCAAAAGAAGGGCTTATTGGGATCATCTACATTTTTTTCCATTATTATATCTTTACCAGAAACTGACGTAATTAATTTCTTTCACAGACGCGAACGTCAAAAACTGTGTTTAGTGAAAGTTTTCTATTTATATAAATCGTGTTTCGGTTTACAAATTTTTTTAAAAAAAATTATCTGTTTTTAAAGTTCTTGTTTTCAGTATTCGAGAGGACAAATTGGTACACTTGAAACTTAGCGGTTTGTAGCAGCGCCACCTGCTGACGAATTTATAGATAGCTCGCCATGGCGTACTATGAATCTGTCCAAATACTCGGTGATCGCCATTGCAGTGTTCTGTGGTGGACCGTTGCTTTTGTGCGTACATGTCTACTGAGATCCTGGTCCCACGGTAGATGATAGGTAGATATTTACGAAAATGTAAAAAAATGTGTCCAATAAAGTGTTTTTAGAGGCCCAAGCATAAAATAAACTCTCAAACGATTTACCCGTGTTTGTAATTTTGTTTGGACCAATCACGTTTTTCTGCATTTTTATTTAAAAAAAATAACCCAGAGCCGTAATTTCTAATTCTTTAATTAATCCGAACATTTGTACAAACTTTTAATTAAGATATTTTGGTTTGTTACAATTATTCTACGCAAACTCTCAGCCGTAATAATGGATTACAAAGTTTTAATTAAGATTAACTAAATTACGAAGTAGGACACTTTTACTCGTGAGGAAAATACAACAGACACTTTTTATGCAGAGCGAATTAGTATCGGGCTTAAAAGTACTAATGAAATAAAAATAAATGTGTGTGAGTTTGCGCTCGCGTTTTATACCTACTGCAGGGGTCCTGCCATAAGCCCTTGTAACAGGAATGTTTTAATACTACATCGAGTTTTTGTGCCATGACGTTCCTGAAGAGTATTGTTGCAGGATAGTTTTAGCAGGTTTGTGACGTATTTGCCATTTTCGTTGTAATTTTAAAACTCAAGAACGGACTTACCTATCCAAACCAAAAATTTAGGCTTTGTTCGGACTATTTAGTAGATGGTTTTTGTGAAGTTTGCAAGAAATCGGTAGAGCGGTTCTTCATTTACCACATTTTTTGTAACAAACGAATTCAATAAATGGCGGATCGTATTGTTAATAAGTATTTAATCTGTCAAATTGAAACTTTTTGTTTTGTTGTGTTATGTCATTCATGCGGTCATATACGTAGCGAAGCACGTACCGGGCCGCTAGTTGTTTAATAAAAATAAAGCATGAAATTGTTATTATGATTTAATTTTCGTTGATTAATGTAGGAATAGACTACTAAACAAACATCAACATCTGAAAATTGACGATAACAGTTTGGTCCAGGCCAGTATTCTATATGGAAAGGACAGACAATACATACGGGTGTCTCAAATTAGTAACGGAACTTTGGCAAAAAAATTAAAAGAAATTTGAGAGACAGAAACGTTTTTATTGCTTGACAAGTTATCTACGTAGTTCTTTACAACATACAAATCTTTTTATACGGTTTCCAAGCTAAGCAAAGCTGAGCTAAGCTCAACGTGCCACCGCTTTACATAAGACCTTGGTATGACTTAATATGACGACGAATATGACTAAATACATTTTTCTCTATTTAGTCATAAATCGAATAAAAACAAGTACAAACATTTATAACTAAGGAACCTTAGTCTGCCGCAAAGGGACGTATATAAGTAAGTTATAAACTTGATATTGGCTAATTATATTGTGGAAAACAATAGTTAGCGAAATCGGTATGGTTAGCATAAATCATTAAATTTAATTTTATGTACAACTTTAAGTAAAGATTACAAATATTCGCTATTAATACAACTTATTAGGTTTATAAATGTAAATAAGACTCGCTCGCTTTAACAGATAACAGAGCAAGCAAATTAGTACCTGCACATGAAATTTATAAGTACTTATTGACATCAAAACAAAATTTATTTAACTTAATAAAACAAATCATAAACATCCTATTTCCTATTAATATTATAAATGCGAAAGTTTGTAAGTGTGTATGTATGGAATGTATGGATGTTTGTTACTCTTTCACGCTCGAATGGCTGAACGGATTTGTCTGAAATTTGGAAGACAGATAGATTGTGACCTGGATTAACATATAGGCTATTTTTAATCCCGATCGCACACCGGGTTTCTGTGAAAACGCGGGCGAAGCCGCAGGTAGCAGCTAGTAATTAATATCCTTAAAACAAATTTGTAATAAATTAATTAGTGTAAAGAATTATTTTTTTATTATTTCCAGTTTTACTATTTTGAGATAGGATAAAATTGTTGGAAATTGTATATATATTTAAATTTCAATAGAATTAGAAGAAAAACATTTATTTTGAAAACATATAAATTTGATTATTGAATGATATAAATTGTATACAAAATTAAATTTGATTTTGGATGCTATCCATACTGTTTTCGTTCTCACGCTCACCTTGACAATATATACATTGTAGCTTTGAAAGGACGGGCCAAATTTTATTACAAGGGGCTCTAGGCTTAAATATTAATGCCAAATTGTTATATTTACTTTTATAAACTTTCATTTGTTGTCACATGCATGCATGCATGCATCGTGTATTTTGCGTTGGATAAAAAATGTATTTTTTCTTTAATTTTAGTTTTTTCATACATCGACAGTATTATTAATTCCGAACCGTTTCTCAAAATTTAGTTAGTGCTTTAGATGTAACCCTGTATAGACACTCGTTTACCACAAGCAATCGGGATTCCATACGGTTTTACTCAGTTTGAATTTGGTTTGTTTCATTGGTTGTAAACATTGGTTTGCATCCGTGTGAAACGTAGATTTAATCTAGATTTTGATATTGTTCAAACAAAGTTCCCACCAAGGTCACCTTTGTGGAAGGGGTGATATTACCATTGACCTGCCACGACTGGTCTATCTAGTTAAGTCCATTTTGGTGATACTTGAAATTTAGCATTAAAATTAAAATTGGTGTTAAACTTACACAAGAGGCCTAGCAGTGTTCTACCTCCGTCTGAAACATCAGTGAAACCCTCACATACTAAAAGCCTATAAAATATTAATAAGGAACGCTATCTTACAAGGAATAAGCAGTCTGAATAATGCAATTTACTTAGAAACACTTGTACTGTCCACAATATATTTTATTATTTTGTATTTTTATGGTTTAGCCAACCGGTTTAGCTATACAAGCATCATCAGGGCTATATAACCTGCTTGTATAGCGAAACCGGTTGGCTAAACCATAAAAATAAAAAATAATAAAATATATTGTGGAAATTACAAGTGTTTCTAAGTAAATTGCATCAAGAATGGAATTCCACCAAGCACCGACGATAAGAAGTATAGAATCCAGTCTGAATAAGTATATCCCTAATGTTAATGGAGCACTGCCAACCTTAGGACGATATAATATCTCCTTTATGTTTGGGTTACAAACCAAAGTGTCATCAAAGAAAACTGCTATCCTCCAAATTAGAATGTGACAATTGTAAACCGATGTTAAGGCAGCAAAATAGATACAGTGGGAGTTCACTATTGAGTACTTCAATATGTGAACTTGTGAGGTGAGTTCTCATCATACAATAGGACTGACCGTACTAGTTCAGTCATTTAGCAATTTTACTAAATTATTCTATGAAGGATGATATTACCTCTCCAAACAGACTGGTTTAGATGTCAAAGCTAACTATTAAACATTTTTTTCGTTCATGACATTAATTTACCGAGAAATAAGAAAGAAGTTGTTTCTATAGCAAGAAAATTAGGGAGAGAGCATGTTGCTGATAAGATACGAGTACATACTGTTACTAATGATTATTATTATCTCCCAATACCTACATATTTAACTTTGTGTTTCCAGCGGATGTGACCTGTAAATATCTATACGAAAATCTGTGCCAAAAAAAATTTTAACAGATCTTAACATAAAGAAAATTGGACTACCCCGAATGTATACTTTTTAATCAAAAAATCTATTTGCAAATGACGGCGAATGTGATAACTGCAAAAAATATGCAGACGTGGAGTAGGTACATAACCTCTTCTTTTCGCAAAAGTAGTGTAGCATGCAAACGATAGATATTTAGACAATAACGATCAATGAAACAAAAATGTGTCTCAAGGCTAATGTGATTGCGGGCAGCACTCGAGTATTTTAATTTAATAATGATATGGGATATCTGTAGCGTAGGTACTGTGATAGGCAATATCGTACACCTACACTACATTAGATGGACTCCACGCCGTTGATAAACTGGACGACAAAAACGATTTCGTCCGCTTCTTGCTTGTATTATTGGAAGGCAAGCCAGCACACGAATCTCCTGATGACAATAGATAGATGTTGGTCATCTTATGAGTAAAAATCATTATTACTCAATTTGGCTATATATGTGTATAAATAATCTAAAAGAAAGACTACTGTGTCTTTATTAAACTTAAATAAATAAATTACTAAGTGCAAGTCCAAATAGATTGGGCAATATGTATTCTAGAGTATCGATTAAAATACAATTTTCAATCATTAAAAAAATAACTTTGCATGAGCACCCTCATTTTTTTTTTAATCTTTGCACAAACATCGTAAAGCCCTTCAGGAATATCTATCTAACTCAGAGGTTCCCAAACTTATTTCATGTAACGCCCACTTTGAAAATCAGTTGTTTTGTAGCGCCCCCCCCCTCGTTTTTTCTTGTCAATAACCTCAATAACATAATTGTTGCGCCTAGTTTAAAAAAAAACATTTTTTTCAAGATTTGTACCGCCCCCCTCTAGGCTTCCAGCGCCCACAAGGGGGCGTTATCGCCCACTTTGGGAAAGGCTGATCTAACTAGTTTCAACAATGGTTTGGTTTGCACAATAAATTGTATTGCATAATATAATCTCATTAATTTGGGAATAAAGTGCTGTGACATTGAAAGTTGAAACAGTTAGACGAACATGTCGGTTGGGGTCGGTTTCCCTATATTCGACTACCAAACCCTTAAAAGAGGTAACATATAAAATTTGTCGCCTCTGTGGTTTAGCGGTCCTGCGTCGGACTTGATTTCTTGAGGTCCCAGGTTCCGGGTAGGGAAACAAATAAATATTAGAAAATGTACATTTTGAATTTTCTAATAAAAATAATGTTGCCCTGGATTGGATATGTGCCCGGTTGCTTATAAGCTTGTCACCTATTAAATTGTGCGACTTACATCCGTATTCAAGAAGCGTACTTGCCTAAGTAATGAAAAAACGCTGCTTAGCTTAGCCAAGTAAGCTTCTTAAAAGGGGTGTTAGTGTCTTCGGCTAATCGTGGGTGCCGTGGTTGTGCCTTTGCCTGTCTCTCCGAAGGATCCCTTTTTTTTATACAATTAGTTTAAAAAATTAGAAAGTGTAATGGTGTATGTGTATGTTAATAATACGTAAGTAAGTATACAGGCTACCCTCATTTCAAAAACTGAAACACAATATTGGTGATGACGGTGGATAAGTTGATACTAATCCGCACGCCAATGACATAAAAATTTGCTTTGAGCTGTTGAAACGCGAACGATTGCTATTGTCCAACCAAACAACATTGTTTCACTTGTCACTTGTCCTGCCACCGCCATCTCTCGGTCACAGATATGGTAACAAAACCTTTGCAACATAATATATCTCTACATATTGTAAATGCATATGAATGAACTATGCGAGTTACATAAAAGGTAGGAAAAGCTATCAAAAGCTGTGAAAGAACCTTTCACTTTGCAATATATTTCACCTGAGACGTGATCTGTATCATATATCACAGGATTTGCAAATGAGCCGGAAGCGACACTGCTATCTCCTATCGAGCTGAATACTTAGAAAGTACCATTTTCTGATAAAAGTGTGGAAATATCCTATTAATATTATAAATGCGAAAGTTTGTAAGTATGGATGTATGGATGTTTGTTACTCTTTCACGCTCGAATGGCTGAACGGATTTGTCTGAAATTTGGAAGACAGATAGATTGTGACCTGGATTAACATATAGGCTATTTTTAATCCCGATCGCACACCGGGTTTCTGTGAAAACGCGGGCGAAGCCGCAGGTAGCAGCTAGTGTTCTCAAATATAAGAGTATTTTAGAGTTCCGTAAATGAAAATAAAAATGAAATACTCAATTTAGAATCATTTAGAAATAAATAATTACAAAATGTAGCAAACAGCAACTTTTTGTCGGTACACGACTCACGGAGTACAATTCCTAAGTGGAACTCTGTTAATATTTAATCGAATACCTTCCAAAAATCCTTTTTATGATAATTACTTTTGGACATAAAGCATATCCTGAGTAATTTCAATGACTTATCTACAGTTAGAGATAGATCTAGTTTTGTCGCTAAGGTATATCTGATACTTATAGAAAATAACAACAGTTACCTATAGTAGTCCTATCTCACTCATATCTTTTACAGTTATATTACTACTGGAGATCTGACATCAATTTACAAAAATTGCTAACTTTCTCTAATGTACTGGCCTCTCCTTCTGACAGTGTTTTTATGTTATGCAAAAAACGAAAACGAAAGAGAGGCAGTTTTTTGTTAGGAGAGTAATTTTCAGTAGTAACATATCTTGTTGTTTATCTAGCCGTATGTCGATTTTCACTACCAATTTGAATTTTGTGAATCTACTTTGTTTGAGTTTAAGGCTTGCCACCTATCACATTGTGGGACTTAGTGTCTTCGGCTAATCTTCTTCGGGGATATAGGCGTGAAGATACTTTTTTACTTCATTTGATACCATTTTTTACATATTGCTTACATTCGATGGAAATGTCTTAAAATTAAAGACTGTTACAGTTAATGTCGCCATGTGTTATGAAAAAGCACGTTTACAGACTTGTCATTAGTAACTGTATATGAATGGCAAGTCTTGTAATGTGCTTTTTCCTATTTTTCTTTTTTATGGCAAACAAGCACGCGGCTCCTCTGATGGTAAGAGATAGATTATACACACCATAGCTGCAGTAGGTGCTGTGCTGTCCTGTGACCGGGGTGTTACGTCAATTGTGCGAATCTACCGATATCCCTACCATCCAGACTGGAACACGAAATTGTCATTAAGGCGGCAGGAGTAGGCTAGGTGATGGATCCTTACCTGGCCAAGTTGCTGTACAGCAATATATCGCCAGTGGTCTTATCGGTCATAAGAGGTTTCGTTTTTGCTCAGGCAGAACAGAGCATGGTCTTTTCTACACAGAGGACTCGGACAAAATAATAATAATAATAAAAAGTATCTTCACGCCCATATCCCCGAAGAGGTAGGCAGAGGCACAACCAGGGCACCCACGACTAGCCGAAGATACTAAGTCCCAAAATGTGATAGGCGGCAAGCCTATTGCCAACCGGGCACATTTCCAATCCCGACCAATATTTTTTTTTTATTAGAAAATTGGAAAAATCCAATTTTCGTTTTGTTGGCCGACCCGGGATCCGAACCCGGGACCTCGTGCAGTCAAGTCCAACACCCGGACCGCTAGACCATAGAGGCGATCAAACAAAGAGGACAAAATAATATGACAAAATTTTAATGTTAGGTAGGTAGGTAAGGGCTATTTTGGATATTGCCTAGGGATGCAGGTGAAGATATCAGAGTGTGAGGCAGAGAATACAACATTACATATGGCCACGAGTTAGACAGTTTAAATTTTCATTACAAAATTGATCTGGATATACTAACAAACAAGTTAAATATTTACAAATAAAAACAAAAAAACTCCTACTTTTTGAAATTGTTTGTAAATAATGTCAAAAATACTTCATCGCGTTCTTTCCTTTAATGATAGCCTGTTACTCAGCATTTTCAGGAAATGCTATAAAGAAAATGGATCTTTATTGCTAAAGCTCTTTCGGATAGTGTAGCAAATATTCAAAAAGTAAGTACATTTCTGCAAAAAGCAAAGCAAATCCGCAAATAAACTGACGGACATGCCATCTCTAGACAATAGGTATCGTTGGTACACTGCCAAGCTGAAGCTGACATCTTAAGACCCTGTATTAGAATTTAAGAGAAACCTGTACTAAAATGTCATACCGAATTTTGCAGTTATGCCTTTAAACAGCAACTTTATTGTGTATGCAGAAAGGCCGTTTTTATGTTGAAACATTGTAGTAGGTAGTGAAACATTAACATATTATGGTAGATCCCATTACATCACATTGTAGTATTGTATACGGAACACAATAGTTAACATTAAATTAGTTATAATTCTATATACCTACTTATTGGAAATATCAGAAGTAAGGGCCAAAATAATTCAAAATTTGAATGACTCCGTTGCCAAATACGATGCCAATGACCAAGCGCTTGCTTATCTTTTACAAGTCGTTTGGAACGTTTCTATATAATTAATACATTTTAAAGGAGTCAGGATCAAAAGGAGTATATTTTAAAAATCGTGAATGACGTGAACCATACAAGCTGTATTTGTGCGCGTTGACGTTTTTATAAACTACCATCGGATCGAAATCGCGGCCACACATGAAAAGATCCAACGAAATAAACTCAGCGGGCTTTGTCAATACTAATACTAAAATTATAAACTGGAAAAAATCAAATTACAATCTAATTTCAACTTAAGCTACTAAAAAAATAATAAAGTACAACAAATGACATTCAATCGATATAACTATCAACGTAGTCGATACTTAAGGATTAGATATTTCAATGTATAAATTGAATCCTTGTTGGTTCGACTGGTATAGCATCGTCAGTGACATTTCGATAGCATTAAGTCGCCTCTGTGGTCTAGCGGTCCGGGTGTTGGACTTGACTGCATGAGGTGTTCGAATCCCGGGTCGGCCAACATAAAGAAAATTGGATTTTTCCATCTTTCTAATTAAAAAAAATGTTGGTCGGGATTGGAAATGTGCCCGGTTGGCGATAGGCTTGCCACCTATCACATTGTGGGACTTAGTGTCTTCGGCTAGTCGTGGGTGCCTTGGTTGTACCTCTGCCTACCTCTTCGGGGATATGGGCGTGAAGATACTAAAATTAAGATGTCGCATAGATCTTGGCATTAAATTACATTTGCTGTACTATTCATTTAATGAACTCCAGTGTACGGTCATTAAGTAATAAACTCACAGAAGTAAACGCTAAATTGAAGATTTTATTATTTGACTAGCTGTTATAAGCGAAACCGGTAGGCTACTAATTACAAAGTACCTAATAAATTATAAGTGATAAGTAAAACAGTACAAGTGTTTCTTTCAGTTAATTAACATTGAAAGGCCGTGTCGGTTTCGGGTTCAGTGGAAGAATACAGACTAACAATTTTATTACCAAGCAAAACGTGAAAGGCCATCGGTAGTTCTTTTATCAATACCGCGTTGGTTGCTATTAGCGACTTATTGCGGGCGAGCTTACTACACCAAAGGCATCATTACTACTTTTGTAACTTTAGTTTTTGAAACTTTAAATCCTTAGAAATTAACAACAATTTAGTTATTAAGCTCCCATTTTATGTATTTAGGGAGTTTTAATTTAAATAAAACTGGGGTCGTCATATCTCGGCACCGAAAACATATTGTTAAAGTTAATATATTCAAATCGTATCAATTCAGAATATCGAGTGAGCTGCGTCTAGTGTTTTATTTCGCTTACAGCCCCTTTGGCATAATATTTCTATGAATTGCTAATAAAATAAAGGAATACTTTGAAGTCGGTATTGAGTGGTTTCTTGCATATTTCGTATTTTACTTTTGTTTGAAATAACAGTTGTTTTGTATAACGTATCCTAAATATAAAATGCGGCAAAGACAAAATGTTAAAATGTTTAATATGCTAAATGGATGCGCGATTTCAAACTACACAGTACAACTATTTTAAGTTTTGATGTTACAGTACCTATACAAAAACTAAATCTCGTACAAACCAATTTTTGGTGAAATCTTAATGCAGTTCACAGAGTATATCTACTTACCAAATCTCAAAAAGCACAGCTTAAGAGCTATGCTCTTACGTCACAACCACTTATTTCCGAAACTACTTGTAGTTTTGGAAAGAAATAGCAGTAACATTCGGACATAACATTGTGGAGGATGTGCAACATTTGTTGATGGAGTGTGTCAGGAATCGTGATCTAATGAAAACTTTCATCAATACATACAATATTAATGTAATGAATGTTGGAGCATTTATAGATATTCTATCTCAGCCAACAAGCGCAGCCGCAACTGATTTATTTAATATGTTTTAATGTTAGGTGTTAAGTAGGATAAGCTAGTATTAATTTATTTAAAATGTGCATGAAATGGGACTGGCATGCCCTGCAGGGTAAAAGTCCCTTATAATTTAGATTAAAAAAAAACATCTATATGGTCGAATCTATATGGGTTCCGTTTATTACCATTCGCTTACGGAACCCTAAAAATACAATTTGAACATTTACATTCAAAGATACTTTTTTTACATGGTGTTTTTAATAATACATATTTAGAGCTTATTTCCCTAATGTTAGCATGCAAACACGTATAAGGTAGGGGTAGGTAATATACTTAACATTAATGGAAGTTTTTTTTTTTCGAAATGACTACTGTTGTGTACGTCTATTGACTTTAACAACGTCACCGGGCTAGTGGGCGAGCAGGGTGCTCAGCCAGAGATGTAATTTTGGGTGGGGCCTGGGACCCCCCTCCCTAAGGGTGGAAATTTTATCAAGCACTGACGACTTATAAACAAGCGATGTCTGTACACTAGGTACAGATACAACTTAAAAAAGATACGAGTAGGTTTGGCTAAAACTGAGATGTCAATGAACCAAAAAGACGTTTTTTTTTTAATTTTTGTATATTTGCTATGCATTACAGGAAAACTGGTATATCGATTTCCAGTGAATTTTTCATTATTTGTAATTATTAGTTCAAGTTAAAATCAGCTGTTTGATCAAAATTATACAAATTAAACAACTCTGAGACTAAATAAAAATAATAATCCTGCACAAGGAAACCCGTGACGATTACGACGACGCATGCTAACTTCAGCACTAAATTAAAAAGTTTTAAATTGGACATTTCATAAACAGACATAAGAATATTACAAAATACACTTTCTTAAATCTTGTCTTTAATTTTTTTTTGTACATATAATATGTACATAAATCTTGTGTTTCATGTATTTTTGTTTTATATTATACAAAGATGTACTCAATCAATAGCATGTATTACATGCAGTTTTGTAGATATTATGGGTATGTCCCATAATCGAAGACGAAAAAATTGATAAGAATTTCAAATTATATATTAAATCTGCAGTCGCTCGATTGTCAGATCTTCGTCAGCAAAAGCTGCAGGTTCAATGGGTCTTTTAGCTCAATAATTTTTTTTGTCTTAAAAGTAGTGAATATTTTTATAAACGAAGAAAATACTGATACGTTTATTGTATGCAAATACAAAAAATATACACAAATTTAAAGATTTTATAGTTTTTTGATGCAAAAATGTGAGGTCACAATAGATAAATAAAAAACAATATCTTCACACCTGTATCCCTGAAGTATTTATGCAATAAGTAATATTTATGGGATTTCTCAGTATTTAGTGCTCAATAAAAAGTTATTGCATTGTATAACCAGGTCTCTTACGTTCTAATATATAAATAACTTAGTAATATTAAGATTACATACTGGATTAAAATGATAATCAGTAAAGCTGACTAGGTACTTGCAAAGTCTCCTTTAATTGGTCAGAGTCCATTTTTGCAGACTTGTTTGCAGAATGTTCCGATTTGGAGACGAGGTAAGCTTAAGCTTAAGATCTCAGTCCAAATTGATATAGCACCATCGACATTTTTGTTCTAAGCTCCGTCTATTTCTCATAGTCAAAAAATTCATCATTTTGGACATAAATAAAGCACATAAATTGTAGGTGAATTAAGTGATGGATTTTATAATGGTAGTCGCTACCTGGAATAAATGTAACTTGATTCAGTCTGTGTTAAGTGTTAAACAGCCATAAACCTTCCATTTAAAATTTAAACCCGAAAGCTTTGACAGCGTTTCCTTTAGTGTTTTTTCCGACCGTGTTTTAAAAGATCTGAATGAAAATAAGAGAAAAGGAATGTAACGCTACAAAGGACTATTTTAGATTATTCAAAACCAGGAGTTAACCTTTGACATTTTAAATGTAGTTTCAGTTTTATGTCTTATACTTTGCCATTCAAATTTTTTCTATAAATTTTAAAGAAAGAAAAGATTTCGTCCCAGACAGGATTTGAACCTGTAACCTTTCGTCTCAAGCCGACGAATTAAAAATTTCGCCACGGGACTTGAATCCTCAGTAGCTCAATTGGTTAGAGCATTCGTCGGCTTGAGACGAAAGGTTACAGGTTCAAATCCTGTCTGGGACGAAATTTTTTCTTTCTTTAAAATTTATAGAAATTTATCCCAAGCACAGGGCAAGTGCTAAAATTTAAATACGTTGCGAGAAACGAAAGTTATGGCCATTCTAAAAATGTGAATTTCATCTGTAATGATGAACTCATTTGGTAGGTACTCAGAATTGTGTATCTATAGGACATAAC
>NJDC01000801.1:45901-59715 GCA_002245475.1 Calephelis virginiensis | reverse complement strand
AATGTAACGCTACAAAGGACTATTTTAGATTATTCAAAACCAGGAGTTAACCTTTGACATTTTAAATGTAGTTTCAGTTTTATGTCTTATACTTTGCCATTCAAATTTTTATTTCGAACTTTTGTATTTTTTGTTTATACAATGGTTTTTGTAAGTTTTTTATTCTCCTCTAAGGACGTTGTTGCTTGTGTGTAGCTCCTTTTAGGAGACGAAGCTCCTTTTGAGTTAACTAATAACTTCCTAGGCAATGGCGAATACAGATTTGTTACTAACACCATGACCCTGACTGGTACCCTAACTACAGTAGTTGGGCTAAATTTCTATAAATTTTATTATTTCTATAATTTTTTTGTCTTTCTTTATAATTTATACAAAACTACTATTAAACTATGGATTTCTGGGCGTACTCTATCGTAGAGTATTATGACGAACTTTTCAATATGATCCGACCATCAACATTCCGACTTCGCACAACGCGGCGGGGTGAATGTGTTCATTCACCACCATTGATACTTGGATGTCAACAACTGTTCAGAGCACCCGCACTTTTTTTATACAAACTGTTAAACACTGGAATAAATCCACATAAATTGTTTAATTTGCATTTTCCCGCAAAAAAAATTATAAACATTTTTTTTTGCGTTGAAACAGGAAAGAGAGTGAGTAATTAATGGAATGGACTTAACGAAAGCCAAAGACCTCAAATATATCCAGCATCACACAACAAATCTACACTAAACTGTTTCATGAGCATAGTTCACACTACTAAAAATTCAACGTATGTTTCACTTCGCAATCGAAGAATGATTAGAAGAATACGCCTGAACTCCACGAAGGTCAAGCATCCATTAGCGCGCGCATGCTACTTACTATATTTATGTTAATCAACGAGTTCGCGCGCACTTGTACTGAAGCGAGTACGTCTGGTGGGGGTAGCAGCAATGTTGTCAAAATGTTTGGCAAGGGTGAGTAAATAAAAGTTTAAAGTGAGGACTATTTCCCATTAGGTAGCTCTCTCGCTCGTATAACTGTTTCTGCAATAAAAAATAAAACAATAAAGTTTCAACGCAAAGCAATCAGGTTGGTGGTTTTAGAATAAGTATAGGTGTAATATAAGGTGACAGGTGCTGGCGTCAGTCAACCTTTCAATTTAACTTTCTTTGTCAACTTGTCTCTTTTGTTACATTAGCCTCATACCATGGGGTAAGCGTAGCAAAGGCAAGAAAAAGAAGTTTTTTTCGTTACTGGTGCGAAAAGCTTCAAAAAACAAACCTAAACAAATTGTTTTGTTCTGTGTCCATTGTTTGAGTTTTAATACATAAACAGTATTTGGTAAAAATATATTATTTACGGAGGAAACTGTGACAGCTGTACTCCGCTGTACAGCCGAAGTTTGTAAACTATTGTACGTTTTTAATTTCGTAAAAGCCGATTGAGTTAATGTTGTTTTTAAATGGTTTTCATTGCGTTTAGTTGAGTAAAAAGAGATGGTTTTAATTATTTGTAATATTTTTTATGTAATAAGATACGTAGACGTAGACTTACAGTAAAAACAGGCGAGCCCACTGACACTAGTAAACTGGCCATAGACAGATGTTATAGGTACATAGCTATCGGGTGTTAGGCCTTACGTCTAAGTTAACCAGTTACCCTACATTCCAGACCGAAATACGATAGTTACAAACAAATGCTTTTTATTTAAGTTAAAATTAGATTATAATATGATTTTTTTTCTAGATTACAATGTTACTACTAGTGTTGGAAAAAGACAAGCTCGCTGAGTTTCTTCCGCTGAAACTTCCCAGTGTGTGGCCGCATTTCCGATCCAGTGGTAGTTTAAAAAAATGATCCTGAACTCTCTCTGCCCGGGCCAGTCGCCCACATCACTCTACCACCAGTAGTCTTGTTGACAACGCCCTATTTAACGTTAGCTTGCTTGCCTTTTTCGAGATAATCTATACTAATAATATAAAGGAAAAATTTGAATGTTTGTTTGTTAGTAACTAAACTTTAGTAATATAATACAACGTGTAAAAATTAGCTATAAAATGTCTTTTATCGCATGCGCAGCATAAACCCATTAATGATAGAATTTAAAAAAAAAACATTTAATAATATTGAAAAACGTATTTATATGTACAAAAAAGTTCGCGACGGCATCTATCTACCTATTATAGGTACGGTAAATATTTACCTACCTACTTTAATACATTTTAAAAGTTAGATAGTGACCATATTCGGACCATGTTATCCTTCATAATAATTCTTTATATTCAGGGTTGTGTCAATGCCTTAACTTTACTTTTCAAATTATTCAAATCGAACAATCCGTTCAAGATACTACGAAATTAAAAAAAATATATTCTAAGCAAAATACCTACCTACCTACCTATACTTGAAAATTATTAGGATGCGAACACGATGTGCGACGACTGCGACACCACATGAGCTTATATCACACTAGCGACCTGACCCGGCTTCGTTCGGGTAATAGAACTATACTAATAATAAAAAAAATGTTTGATTATCTGTTTATGTGTATTGAATAGGCTCCGAAACTACTAGACAGATTTGAAAAATTCTTATTCCATTGGAAGCCAACATTATCCTGGTAAGCCAACAATATCGATGGTTTCCTGTATAATTTAAAATACAATTAGATTCGGTAGGTGGACCTACTGTCGGTATACAATTTACACTATATTGTAAAAAGGGAAAGATTTAGTTGTTTGTACTAAACAGGCTCCGAAACAACAGGACCAACTTGATAAAATACGAGGGTGGATCCAAAAGTTCTAGGCCCGACCAAGAAAATGAAAGAAAATTGGGTCTGAATTTATTTTTATTTTTCGACATAGTCTCCATCTAGCTCAACACACTTCTTCCATCTGACCTGCAACTTGTTTATCCCCTCGAAAAAAAAAAGATTCCGGAAGGTCGGCGAAATAGTCGTTTACTGCGACTATCACCTCATCTTTGGTCGAAAATTTCGAGCCACCCAAGTGTTTTTTAAATTTGGAAATAAATTATATTCAGAGGGCGCTAAATCCGGCGAATAAGGTGGGTGGGGCAGCAATTCGTAGCCACAATCATGGATTACAGACATAGTTTCAACCGAAGTGTGAACACGTGCATTGTCTTGATGAAACAAAACTTTCTTAAGCAACATTCCCAGCCTTTTTTCTTTTATTTCTTCCCGGAGTCTTCCTAAAAGGTTACAATAATAACTAGAATTTATAGTTTGACCTTTCGGTAAATAATCTACAAAAATAATGCCCTTCGCATCCCAAAAAACAGAAGCCATGACTTTGTTAGTCGACAAAACGACCTTAGCCTTTTTCGGTGTAGGAGAGTCTGATCTTTTCCAGTGTTTTATTGCTTTGATTCAGGAGTATGGTGGTGAACCCAGCTTTCATCCATGGTAACAAATCTAGACAAAAAGTCCTCGGAATCAGTCTCAAAAAGTTCCAAACAGTCTCGCGAAATTGTGTTTCGAACTCGTTTTTGTTCAGCTGAAAGCAACCTCGGGACCCAGTGAGCAAAAACTTTATGGAACCCCAACTCTTCCGTTATTTTGTGTTGCACCCGGCCATAACTAATGTTTGTTATCTCAGCTATCTTAGCAATGGTCAAACGTCGGTCACCCAGTACGAGATCACAAATTTTATCGATGTTTTCTTTCGTGGTAGAGGATGTAGGCCTTCCACTCCTAGGATCATCTTTAATGCTCTCACGACCGCGCTTAAACTCAGCTACCCACTTCTTGACACTGGAATACAATGGAGCAGACTCCCCCAAAGTGCTCACCATATCTTGATGGATGTCTTTTGGTAATAGGCCTTTTTTATTGAGGTACTTATTGACTGCACGGTGTTCAATTTTCTCCATTATTGAAAATTGCGTCAGATTGCTTCAAACAAATAATCACAGAAAACTTATATTGGGCAGTATCGGAATGAAACTGCGCACAATAAATCAATATGACACATACTAACAAATGACGGTAGATTTTAAAAAGATGTCACAGCTCCATGTAGGTTAGGTTAGGTTAGGTTGGATCCACCCTCGTATTTTACTATTAAAAGAAGACATTATCGATGATGAACATAGGCTACGTTATTTCTCTGAAACATTAAAAATTTGTCTACGCATGCGAAGCCGGGGCGGGCTGCAAGTAAACAGATAAAAATGAAAAATATGTATCCCTTTACAAAGTACACAAATTGAATCCAATATATACATACTATATAGATACTTAAATAGATACCAGAATGAATTTAATAAGCTCAAAGAGATTCAAAGATGCAGGCATCAAGATGTCCATCACACAATTGCCTGCCCCGGTCGGGATCGGCAACATCGGGGTTGGTCGGTGGCATTAGGTTTTTACCCTAACCCCAACCAAGGAGACGGTCAAAATATTATACGATGTCCTTTCGGAAATTACATGCATGTGAAATCCTTAACGTGGAAGTGTTCTCTATACTCAGATTAAATTTAAATACGACGGATCAGAATCGGTTTTAATGAATTTCGGCATAAAAATGTGTTAAGATTCTGGGGAAAAAAAATTAAATTAATAACGAAACTTTTTGTTGTTCATGTCAAACTTACAAACAAAATACAATACAATATTACTCAATAAATAAAGTATTACAAGAGACTAATTTTATTTTGAGTTACTTTTTTAAGAGGCATATAATGGCTGCGGCCGTTGACGGAATAAGCGAAATAATCAACCATATTTCTAAGATATACACATAGATTATAATCGCCTCTGTGGTCTAGCGGTCCGGGTGTTGGACTTAACTACATGAGGGCCCGGGTTCGAATCCCGGGTCGGCCAACACAAAGAAAATTGGATTTTTCTAATTTTCTAATAAAAAAAATATTGGTCGGGATTGGAAATGTACCCGGTTGGCGATAGGCTTGCCACCTATCACATTATGGGCTAGTCGTGGGTGCCTTGGTTGTACCTCTGCCTACCTCTTCGGGGATATGGGCGTGAAGATACTACTACTATAATTTTATTTTGAAAGTAAGCGCGTTAGGTATATATTTCGGAAAAGTGTGACCACAAACCCCGATTGCGTGCCATTTCGATATATAATACTGGTATCCCTTTCCCGGCTTCTCAAATTGTGAGTAGTGGTGAGGAATTTTTTGTCTGCTTCTAATGGTAGAGTATTTGTTAAAATAGGTACAGTAGCTTCGGAGCCTATTTAATATAAACATACATACAAACAACCAAATCTTTCCTATTTAACATATGTGACGATGTGCCTACAACAGCTACACCTACCAGATTCAATTGTATTTTGAAATCATACAGGAAGCTATGGAAATACCTATATAAAATTTCAACCCAATCGGTTTTGCCGTTTAGCAGTTATGTGAAATAAGTAGGTAAGTACGGAAGGATAATTTTAACACCCGGTGTCTTAACCCATTTTCTCCTGTCGTGATAATGTTGGCTTCCAATGGTAAAAAAAGTCAATACTATTGACCAAAAAATATTTGAGCGCCATAAGTTGGGAATACCTATATAATTTTGTAACATCTTTTTAACACTCATATTCCGCAAATAAATACTTTTTATTTTTAATTTTCATTTATAAACTAACAATGACATCTTTTTTTTTCTTTATAATTGATGTATACCCATTTAAAAAAATAAGACAATGTGTAAACGTTCTGAATATACTCGTACAGCACTTACATTATGGCGACTTATATAATCCGTCTCTGAAACCATGTAAATACACATACAAAATTGCAAACCAATCGATCATGCCGCTTAGTAGTTAACATAACGTAGCGCTACCTATCTCAGCACGGAAGAGCAAATCTCCCCTAGCCCCGTCATCTTATTACCCGTTTTCCCGTAGGTCATGCCTAGCATTTTACCGCGCTAAAAAAAATAATATCACGTCCATCGGATCTTCCGGATCCAATAACCGCGGCTAACGCAAGTCGAACAACACTAACTCACAGGACACTACACTACACCGTCGTCGCCGGTCTCGGCGACGAAGACCTCTTTTGCGCCCAACTCCTAACGCCGAGCGACGAGCCGCCACTATTTCTCCATCAAGTCCACCCAGTAACCAGAACGCAGCACCAAGTCGAGGTACGGTCTCCCGGGGAGACAGCCCTTGTTGCTGACGTTGTAGGGAACCGTCCAATTCATCTAAATAATGATGTCTCGGGCTGAGCTTTCTGCTCGGCCCACAAAGCCTGGTGAAGTTGTAAAAACCGCAAGGTTGGCAACATATTACATTAATTAGTCATTCCAAAAAAAAAGATAAAAAAATATCCAATGTTTTTTAAGAATAATGTGGACTTATAATGGAATAACATAATATACTAAAAAAACAGTGTGTTTAGGTAGGTATTTTGTTCAGGATATTTTTAATTCCTTTTTTGGATATATTTTAAATTTTCTATCTTTTTAATTGATTGTTCGATTTAAATAATTCAAAAAGTAACATCAAGGCTTTGTAACAGTATTGAATCTGAAATAATTTATTTGGATTAATATAACTGTATGAATAACATGGTCAGTATTGTTACTAAATTTTTAAATGTTTAATAATGTGTATGTAGTAATCATAGTTATTTGTAGTTGTAATAGTTTTTTATAAATATTAATGCGTTATAATGTAATATTCTACAACATATTTTTCATTATTGATATGCGTAGCGCATGCGATAAAATATAATTCATAGCCAGCTTTTTTACACCTTGTTGTCTTAGTAGGGATTCTCAATGTTTTGTAGTTATTATATAATATATAGTCCATGTTCATCAGGGATAATGTCGGCTTCAAACAGAGAGAGAATTTTCAGATCTGTCCAGTAGTTTCAGCGCCCATTCAACAGAAACAAACAAGCAAGCGAACAAATCTTTCCTCTTTATTATTAGTATATATTATGTGAGAAATCATCATACAATAAATAAAAAATACAGGAAAGCGAACGTTTTCGTTTGGATAACTCTGTTTCAACAATTGTGTAAAAGAAACAAACTATTTCACCAGTAATAGGATTGTTTTGGACGTAATTCCGTAAGTAATAGCCTATCTATCAGTAGTGTCTAATGACAGACAGACTGACAGGGGGCGGGGTCTATTGGGGAGGTTTCTATTACACTCTTGATTGATGGAGCACGAAATGAAAGTACCACGAAACTTTGTTATTTTTACTTAAAACAGTTTATTTAATATAGTCAAATAAGCGGATGGGTTTCCCTCAAATTATAGTTGTCTATAATATGTATAGTTACGGCAGGGAAGCCCAAGAGGGAACTTTTGCAGTGATACAGGTGCGTCAGGTTAAGATATGGTAATTGCCACGTACGGTTAACACGTTTATTTATCAAATCCAAAATGGAGTGTCAACTCCCTAAGTAGAAGCAACCAAAGGCACAGGTTTGACTTTGTAGTAAAGCATATTTGATATTTTCCATCGTCGGCGCTTGGTAAAACTTCCAAATATTCATATTTTTAAAGAAAGAAACACTAAGGCTAAGGTTTAAGTTTTAGCCCTGATGATGCTGTATAAGCGAAACCGGTAGGCTACTAATTACAAAGTACCTAATAAATTATAAGTGATAAGTAAAACAGTACAAGTGTTTCTTTCTTTAAAAATATGAATATTTGTAGTAAAGCATCTGCTAAACCTAAATTCAAAGTTTAATAAAAATATCGTACTGGTTATCACAATAATTATGAGGGAATCCACTAAAAATGGTTTGAAAGACTTACATTTGTGTATAAAATTAAAAATTAATCAAAATGATTAAAAGTCAGCAGTGAACCCATCAAACTTATGTTTGTGATACCAGCATTTAAATGCGAATATTTTTGAATGTAATATTGAAGTGTCCACTCGAAATTTCTGTTCTAAACATCCTTGGGTTTATTTTAACGACGCTAAAAGCTGTCGCCAGCATTACATCATGACTGCTCTTTAGAGTATTTTTTATTTTTTACAGCACAAATGCTCATTAAGAGTTGAATATGAAATACAATTTCCGCGTCGTCTCATATTCACTGTAATTGAATATTTTATATCATCATCATTAGGTTTTATAAAATATACATAATGGACTTTAATAATGGCATTATGGACGAGTCTGTATTTGTGTCAGGTGTTGGATTTGACTTCACGGGGTCCGGGGTTCGAACAACAAAAAGAAAATATGGTTTTTCCAATTTTCTAATTCAAAAATGTTGCCCGGGATTGAATATGTGCCCGATTGGCGAAAGGCTTGCCACCTATCACATTGCGGGACTTAGTGTCTTCGGCTACTCGTGGATGCCCTGGTTGTGCCTCTGCCTACCTCTTTGGGGGATATGGACGTGAAGATACTTTCTGTGTTTGCTCGTGACTGTATGCATTCGTGTGTATTTTGTGTGTATGGAAAGTAGATCTACAGGTGATTATTATAATGTAAACTACGTGCATTGAAGATAGTTTATATACAACCTGACCTGAACCTGATAGTTTATATAAACCGTTCCTGATTTAGTAAACAAGTACACCTTTAACATGCAAGCACCTATCGCAGCAACTTCTTTTGAAATACCTTAAGAAAAGTTTTCTTTAAATTTCTAACATAAAATATTAATTTTGAAGCAACAAAACAACTTAACAACTTAACTTGTGCTTAACAAGATGAGAATTCCAAGATATTTTTTTTATATAAAAAAGAGCATTATTTTAGTTAACTAGCGGCCTGCCCCGGCTTCGTACGGTTATGAATTATACATATAAACCTTTCTCTTCAATCACTTTATCTATTAAAAAAACTGCATCAAAATCCGTTCGTAATTTTAAAGATTTAAGCATACAAAGGGACATAGTGACAGAAGAAGTGACTTTGTTTTATACTACGTAGTGATAGTAATTAAGTAATAATTTAGATAAAAGTTTGTACCAATTGAATAAAATTAAAGTTTTTGTAATATTATAAATAACAAAGTAGCCAATGTAAGAAGTAACAATTTAGACTATCGTATTTGGTTGCAAGGTTATGCGTACGAAATGCCTTTAGAAAGAATATAAAAATAGCCATAACTCTTCAGTTCAAGTTTGTATTACTGTCTCTATTATGAATATTGCAATATTCATAGTCAGGCATTCCTATTATGTTGCTATAACTATAACCTTGGAGGTAACCGGAGACTATTGAAGTGGAGCCATAAAACTCGAAGTAGATAAGGGTCCTGGGACAGCTAGGCACGGAGGTCGTCTCGTTTTCATTTAATCGTTTGCTATTTGTCCCATACGACAAACCTTAATTGTGATTTAATAAAGTGCGTGTATTAAAATTTGAAGTAGCCTCTGTGGTCTAGCGGTCCAAGTGTTAGACTTGACTTCATGAGGTCTCAGTTTCGAATCCCCGATCGGTCAATAAAAAGAGAATGTGGTATTTCCAGTTTTCTCATCAAAAAAATTTTGCTCGGGATTGGGTATGTGTCCGGTTGGCCGATAGACTTGCCATCTATGACCTATCACATTGTGGGACTTAGTGTCTTCGGCTAGTCGTGGGTGCCCTGGTTGTGCCTCTGCCTACCCCTTCGGGGATATGGGCGTGATGATACTTACTTACTTACTTTTATTTTACGCGGGGAGTATTACGTACCCTTGGGGATTTATTTTTCGAAATCGGAATGGGGTTTCTTTTGGGTGTATTCTATCCTGCAACTATAGTATGATTGAAATCGATATGACATCTATAATATATGCGTGGTCTAACATAAAAAAACATAAATATGATGTGCAACGAATGTTTGTCCAAGGTTTTTTGTGGACTTTAAAACAGCTTTGATTGGATTTAGGTAAATACATTTTTTACGATTTAAAATATGTAAACAACCAAGATTTATCCATTTTAAATAATATATAAGTAACGAATATGTGTTAAAAAGCAATTATGAGCATATTTTAGACTTAATCAGGCTTTAGCAGACTTAGTGACGCTCCCTGTATTGATGACGTTGAAAATTAGTGAAGCAGGGTAAGCGAGTTCAATTACTTAACTTCATTAAGATTAAATCGTTAAAATTTGTAACGAAGGCTGGGATTACATTCAAATGACAAAAACAAATACATCTACTAAACGAATTCTCTCCCCACCGTTTGTTCTTTGTACGCTTAGATCTTTCAAGGTACACAATAGATGTTAATGTGGTTTTTATCAATAGACAGATTGATTAAAGAGAAAGGTTTGTTTGTATATTACGTGTACATTACAGTAAGTTATAATAAAAGGAAATCGATAGATTGAAATTCCACGCACGGCGAAATCGCTCGGGTGTTATCCGAGGGTGACGTCAAGAGTTTCAGAAACCGACGTGTTCATATCTAATAGAATGAATGTAAAGGAAACTAGGCAGGTCTGCAAAAAATGTGACGTCTTGGTACTCGATACTGTCCACCTTCATCATAAGATACTTATATTATGTACGTGTGTGTATGTATATATGTAAAAAGCCAATAATTTGTTACGTCATTAAAAAAACATTTTGGGAATAGGCTCCGGAGCTATAATAAATTATAGTACTGAAGGTACCCAGATAACACAAAGAAATAACAAATCTGACTTTGAAAAATAGCTTTAGACTTTTTTTAATAATTAATTGTTTAGTTATATTTAAGACTATTGAAGAGCGTCCATAAATGTGGATGATAAGATACATGCGGTTTAGAGTAAAGCACTTGAACACAAAATATTATGACTTGTAGCCAGACGAAGTTATAACTGGAAATTTACAAGTAAAATGAAGATGAAATGCGCTATTATGATAATTTGTTCGACGTATCGTATAATATATCAAATTTATTTATTATAGTATTTAAAGTAAAAGTATCTTCACGCCTATATCCCCGAATTATAGGCAGAGGTACAACCAGGGCACCCACGACTAGCCGAAGACACTAAGTCCCACAATGTGATAGGTGGCAAGCCTATCGCCAACTGGGCACATATCCAATCCCGAGCAACATTTTTTTTTAGAAAATTGGAAATACCATATTTTCTTCTTGTTGCCCGATAATTATATTATTATAGTATTAAGTAGTATAATAGTAATTTTATCGAGTCTGGAGTAAATTTTCTCAAATTTTAAGGAAAAAAAGACTTCTGTATCTACGTCGACTTTTGTTTATGTTTAGTTGTACTTCTTACCTACCAAGCACTTTGTAAGGTAGAGGCGAGCGTCGCGCGTTTGTTGCTAGCACTTTTCAAACACTTAATCACTCATATTATTATACATTTCTGCCTCAAAACTTTTGTCTGGAAAGCGGGTAGTCTACAGACTGACAAAGCTGGCAAAGAGTAATAACCTATATTCAAATGGACTCGGTACCACCACAAATAAAGCTATAAGTTAGGAAATTAGTTTTCTTTGCGTAAGTCTATAAATTTCATCACAAACAATTTTCTGTCCGTCTGTGAAATCGCCCTAAATCCAGTTAGCGCCCCTATGACCGAGTGCTTCATAATTGGATTATGTGCAATAACTGCCCCTCATACAACTGTGTTTATTAGAAACTGTTTTATTAAATACGAATACGAGGTCAACGGCTAATATCGTTATGCCATATGTATCACATATTGGTATGTAACAAAGGGCATGTCTTATAAGTACCGAATACACATAAAAAATTGATCTAAACGTTGCGAAGGAAAGAAACTACAAACACCATGACACAGGATACATACATATGAATATATGACATTTTATATAGCTGAAGTATTTATTGATTAAGAGGACATTGCATAGGACGACGGCAGAATATAGGCAAATTTTTCTCGTATAAGGTCTCCTGTTTGAATATATCTAAACAGTTAGGTAGGTCATCTGCCTTCCTGCCAGGCATCTTGTTAGAGGCGTGCAATTTAGGTTAAATTAGTACCAACAAGAGCCCAGCTGATAGACTAAAGCGCAGTAACTTGTCCGGGTAGGGATCCGCAGCCTTACCTGTTCCTGCTGCTATCATTTTTCAATGATTTATTGGCTGTGTAATATTCCGGCGCTGAGGGTAGGGTAGCCACTAGACTTGTACTATTGGCCTAACAACGTGGCTACAAGAGAGCCTACAATATCTAAGGTGTCCATAGGTCATTGTTTCCATTAGGAAAGTCGTGTGACTGTTCACTATCTTATTACAAAATAAAATACTCTTCAACGACGCATATCTGCTTTAAAACCCTTGCGTCGATTTTTAACATAAACACCGTGACCATAACTAGGCGTAGAATTTTGCGAAAGTTTACGTTTCCAACAAACCATTACGTTTTAGAGGGAAGTGGGTGTAAATTTACTTACTTAACATCTTAAAATCCTACTTACCTACTTAACATCCTCAGGGTGGCAATCCTCTAGCACCTGTTATAATCTATGTGTACATATATCTTAGAAATATGGTTGATTATTTCGCTTATCCCGTCAACGGCCGCAGCCATTATATGCCTCTTAAAAAAGTAGGTGAATATTAACGTATAGAATAAACATATGATTTAGTTCATTTTAGATAAGATCCAAACAAGTACAATCTCAATCTCCGACACAATGGAAGTTGTAGAAGTAGTTTGTGGCTTGTTACTGGTGTTGTCAACCGAGCGCCGTCCAACGTGACAACTACACTCTATAAACTCTGAGTTGGTCCCCTCGGGAGCTCACGTGCGGTGTGCATTGCATTTTCAACAGAGCTTTAACAGATTTTCTTGAGAAATTTACGGATACTGAAATTTTTAACAACGAGTGAAGATATTCGATTCTTATAACGACAAAGACAGAACTTCTGCGCTACCGAAATAATGTGTTTGTTTAAACGGTTACTAACAATAAAATAAGGGAGTCCCGACCAAAAAGGCATACTACAAGGTACTGTATAAGAGCCAGACATCTGCGTTAGTTACATAAGTGTTACAACTGTAAGGTTACAAATAGATATAGATTAAAGTAAAGTAAATACTTATAAAATCCCTTTCCGAAAATCTAACAAATGCCCCAACGATCATCAAATGCCGACGAATAATTGGGACAGCTCTCCACAATTTGTAGTTAAGAACCATTCTGATCACATCAGCTTCCAAACAACCATAAAACGCAACACAATCTATCCATTTGCTTAGGAGCCCCACAAACATTAAATCGGCATTGGAATGTAGTTTTTGATACCAATTCTTGACTTTGATATTTGATCGCCTCTGTCTAGCGGTTCAGTTGTTGGACTTGACTGCAAGAGGTCCCGGGTTCGAATCCCGGGTCGGGCAACAAAAAGAAAATTGGATTTTTCCAATTTTCTAATAATTAGATCAAAAAGGTATGAAACTTTTTGCATTCTGTAAGAAAAAAATCACACTGATCTTCCATCTCTACATATAAGAGATGTAATAAGAGAATATAAATAAAAAAAATTCTTCACGCCCATATCCTCGAAGAGGTAGGCAGGTACAACCAAGGCACCCACGACTAGCCGAAGACACTAAGTCCCACAATGTGATAGGTGGCAAGCCAATCGCCAACCGGGCACATTTCCAATCCCGACCAACATTTTTTTTAATTACAAAATTGGAAAAATCCAATTTTTCTTTTTGTTGGCCGACCCGGGATTCGAACCCGGGACCTCATGCAGTCAAATCCAACACGAGCAGTTCGTAAGAGGCAAGCAAGGGTTAAATACGTACCCACAACCAGCAAAACCACTAGTGATAAAGTGCTGTGCAGCAACTTCCTCGGGTAAGGGTTTACCGCCTTACCTATTCCTTCCACCATAATGTCACTGCTATGTTCCTAACA
>NJDC01000801.1:22341-36582 GCA_002245475.1 Calephelis virginiensis | reverse complement strand
AACTTTTCAGAAAATATTTTGTCAATTAGGTTTTTTATATCTTATATCTTCTTATATATAAAATTCTCGTGTCACAATGTTAGTCTGCATACTCCTCCGAAACGGCTTGACTGATTCCTCTAAAATTTGGTAAGCATATTGGGTAGGTCTGAGAATCGGCTAACATCTATTTTTCATACCCCTAAGTGATAAGGGTGACTCACCCCAATTTTTTTAAATAAATCACATTAAAAATATAGCAGAACAACGTCTGCGGGGTCAGCTAGTTTACTATAAAATCTACTAATAATATTACCATCATACAAAACCGATCGCAACTGTGTCAAGTTTTATGCCGCATAAGACAATTAATGTCGTTTACATTTTTCTCAACAAGTGAACAAAATGTAATGTTTTTTTGAGAAATAAATTTCTGTAAGCGGAATTACTGATAACAGTCGAAAGTGAGAGTAGGTGATGAGGAATTTTTTTTCATAATTTTGCAGTTTATAAGATTAAAAACAAGCAAGAGAATCTCTTAATTTTTGCCTACAAATTTTATTGATGTTACCGGTGTGTCGCTATCTTATTGCTTGCTAAACTAAGACTGCGTTTGCTAGTCTGTCCACTATCCTACTCTTAACGGTACACAATAACGGAGAGCACCACATAAGGATAGCGGCAGAAATGGATAAAGCGTCTATTTGAAAATAGTACTTCATTTGTGCAATTAAATAACTATTTTCAGGGTTTTTTCGATTCAACCTTTTAACATAAAATATTCAAAAAGGAATTGTGGTTTCTCGTACATCTCCATTCAAATATTGACGATACTGAAGCGTGTACACGGTAATGGCCCATTTCCGACATCCATTCTTTAAATCCACCAGCTCTTACGCTCGCATAAACACATGTTACAATGATGGATTCTAACTAAATTTAGCTTCTCGTTAAAAACACTAAAAATATAATATTACGCAACTCAAGTCTTTATATACAAAACTACGGAGGGCATGTTCATCGAATGTTTGTACTGAAGCGAATCCAGGTAGCCGACGATCCTGGTGCGTAACTAAGCTAGTGCATTAATTAAACTAATGAAATGTCATTTTTTGTTTTATCGGGATGAGTCTTAGAAACGTAGACATGGTTCGAACCCGTATTTTTTATACGAATGTAGCTACTGCGGTTCAAATTTAGATGTAGGTATTTTACTTGTATTTTTACATAACTTGCCATGCAGATTCATGCATGATAAATGGTAAACTATGTTAAGAACAACAAACAAGAAAAAACAAGACATGGAAAGTTCAAATGTCAGGAAACACATGAGAAAGTGATGCTGACGTTTACTCTTATTTCCAGAGTTGGACAATATGTAATCAGATTAATGATAAAGGATTGCTATTACATAGTGTAATCTTAAATCATGATAACAAATCCCGGAAATCAATCAAGAAAGTAATGATATCGGTGATTGATGACTTTGTACTCGTAACTTTGATTACTTATTTCATTACTCTTTTGATTAAAATACGTTAGCTACATTTAGTAAATCGAAAAATAAAATAATTATTAATTGTATCATTACACAATCATGCACATTTTTGATCGTTCTCATGAATTACATTTATATCGTAAATTAATTATAGTAATTAAAAAAATCGTTGGTGTCCTATTTGGAGCTTAAATAAGACTTCAAAAGTACCCTCTTTTCAAACATCTCGTCCGAAAGTCTGTTGGATTTTGGAAAATTGGTCATGGTTCCATTTGAAAATGCACCCGACGCACCGTATCTTCGCTTCAAAATGCAATTGCACAGACGAAAAATATTTTATTTTTGAATTTGATGAAGGA
Source organism: Calephelis virginiensis (assembly GCA_002245475.1). Taxonomy (NCBI): domain Eukaryota; kingdom Metazoa; phylum Arthropoda; class Insecta; order Lepidoptera; family Riodinidae; genus Calephelis; species Calephelis virginiensis. The sequence continues at coordinate 34,746 of NJDC01000801.1, read as the reverse complement.
TTTAAATAATGAAAGAGTATAAAACATTTCATGCCATCGAAATTCTATCAGCAGATTTTTAGAAAATCGCAGACATACGAGATACACGAGTGTACTATATAATAGCAATTAAAATATTTTCGAGTGTAGATGTAACTTATTAAGTTAGGTGATCAGAAGTTGAATGTAGAACCAATAAAAAAATAAAGTATCTTCACGCCCATACCCCCGAAGGGGTAGGCAGAGGCACAACCAGGGCACACACACACACACACACTCACAAATGTGAAATTTAAACCACCCAAAGCCATCGATATCGTAACATATTATTATATTAATTCAAACTTCGCAATATTCTTACCATTAATGCGATGGATTTTGAATAATCTGAAACAATAAAATTATTAATATTAGTTATACGAGTATTTACGGAAAAACGTTGTTTTACAACTACAAAAGTCGAAGGAGATAGTCGAAGGATAACGATACTAAGGAAGGAACACGATAATAGCTTGACATTGTAGGGTTGAGAATTGATTTGGCGCTAGTCTGGGCAAACACTGAGTTTACAGAAATCCAGAAATGTATTCTTCTAGGATATTTAAATTCTTAAATATTTTATTTTTCAATAAAAAAAATACTTGAGTGCTTGCCGTTGATGTGTTCCAGTTCGGAGGATAAGGTAGCCGATAAAGTTACTTTTGCTCCAAGCTTAACATCCCGACCTCAGGTTGGCTTTGCACCAGTACCTCCTTTGGTGTCTCTAGGCGGCGTAAATTTCTTACCATCAGGAAATCCGTCTGCTTGTTTACCTTCTAATATCGAAAAAAAATCTGGTTTCTTATTACGTTTTGTCATTACATAATGCTTTTAATACTACATGAAAGCTAGTAAAATATTTTATCTGAGAATATCTTATTATTAACAAATAAAAAGTATCCTTTGTTTAAATATATGGACAAAGCGTTATATAGACTAAGAACAGTAACAAACATTTATGTGTCATTTCCATCCCCTTAGTTCGTTAAGGAGTTTTCTTTCTGAGTTCACCAAGTCCATTAGTCCCTCGTGATAAGTGAATAACAAGAGTCTCTTCAAATGAAGATATATGGGAACTTCGAACGTTGATGATTCCGATAAGTATTAAGTGTTACTTTCTTCAGTATTAAAATGTGTTTCTAAACAAATAAACTGTTATTATAAAGAATTGCTTTTGTGACGTAACCAACCCGCTACTTTGTCTGCGCTATTGCATAGCTTCTATTGCGGGCCTTGAGCGTGGAGACCGAATCCAGAAATTCCGTAACGATAATAACCTAACACCCCCACTCCGACCAGCACAGCGTTGATACTTTTTAGTTTTGTCATCTATCGATGAATAGCAGAACCCTTAACGACTTTGATCACACTTGTCTCTTTATTTCAGCTACTAGCCTCTAGGTGGCATTTGTTGTATCGGCTAAGCTATTGCATAGCTTCTATCGCGGGCCTTGAGCGCTGAGATCGAATCCAGAAATTTCGTAACGTAAATAGCCTAACACCCCCTCCCAACTGGCACAGAAAAGATACTTTTTAGTGTTGTCATCTATCGATGAATAGCAGAACTTTTAATGACTTTTTGACCACGCTTGTCTCTTTAGTTCAGCAACTCGCCTCTAGGTAGCATTGGTTGTATCGGCGTTACTGTGCATGCGTAATCCCACTCTTTGCCCCGCAACCTGGTAACTCATGCCTGCTTATGCAATAGCTTTACCGCTTTAGTCTCCGAGTGCCACATGTCTTTTTTAATGTTAAGAATATTTTTTGAATGAAATTTACGTTACTTATTTCCATACAAAGAAAAAAACGATCTATGTATTAAATCTATATTGTATTCAATTCCTTAAAATTAATTTCTTCAATTATTTTCAATTATTTATCGCCTCTGTGGTCTAGCGGTTCAGTTGTTGGACTTGACTGCATGAGGTCCCGGGTTCGAATCCCGGGTCGGGCAACAAAAAAAAATTGGGTTTTCCAATTTTCTAATAAAAAAAATGTTGCTCGGGATAGGATAGGTGCCCGGTTGGCGATAGGCTTGCCACCTGTCACATTGTGGGACTTAGTATCTTCGGCTAGTCGTGGGTGCCCTGGTTGTGCCTCTGCTTACCTCTTCGGGGATATGGGCGTGAAGATACTTTATTTTCATTCCAACCAACTTAATTGGTTTCATAAAACATCGCTTCCAATTGAATTAGAATCTTGCCATTTAAATTAATATCAGAATAAATCAGTATTATTTCTAAAACAAAACAAAAGATCTGACATAAATTAAATAAACATTTGGATCAAGACGTATCTACGTCTAGGCTTATGCAATATTTTAGAAGATTAACTTTAATTAAATGATTTTTAAAAAAACGGTTTCTGAATAGCAACGCATTCTTGTATGGAGAAATATAACAGAACAACTTATATTACTTTTAATTAGAAGAGGCGACTGGGTAACCTGATGAAAAGTGATTTTAGAATCTTTGTGATAGGCAACCTGATTTTCAACGAAAAAGCTTACAGACCACTCTTAGCAAACCAAATATATATATTATATATATATATTCACATTTAGAAAAAAGGGCCTATAGCAAACATACATATTGTGCTGTCCGACTAGGGAATTGAATCCCACACATCTTGTACTTACCTACAACCAATCAACAACCACCAACACCCGATGACTATATCACACACGCGATCAAAAAGTTAAAATACGCTGTTTGAATTTTCTAACATAATCTAAAAATTAAAAATTTTCACTAAAACCCCTACAAAAAATATTTGTAATATAGCCAAGAACCATTTTTTAAACAAAAAACAACCTCATCAAAATAATTCAATCCGCTGAAGAATCACAGACGGACACACACACAAACTTATAACACCCCCCGTTTTCCTTTGGGGGCTAAAAAAGAAATCAAAGATAAAATTAAGTGATTTTTTAAAACAAAAACTTCTTGTGTGAATACTTAATATTAAAGTTTAACGTAATGAAAAGCTTTAATTAGCAAAAATAAAAAGTTTTAGGTCAGCGGTTACAAAATGCTTTGTTGGCTCGAAAAATACTACTTTGTAAAAGGTAACTTTGTTTCCATTTAGTTATTTAATTTACGGCTTCTGTATTTTTATCGAAAGTCTACACGGTCAGGGATGGTATATTTCAAGTTAAAAGTCCAGGTTTCGACGAACTACTATTACTAAGAATTATTAACTCTTTACTCTTACCTAGAAATAAAAACAGTAAATTTATCGAGTTACTTAATGCAAAGCAAGTGAAAATACGTAAAATGATAAAGATAACAACCCTGAGATTCCATTGTTTGAATATTATGTAAGATAATATGGTTTTACTCCTAAAAGCAGCTTGCCGCATAACCCAAGCAAATTGTAAATTCCATAACACAAATCAGTTTAGTGAAAGGCAACCGGCCGGATAAGAGCTTACGAAAATACATAATGGAATCATAATTAAAATTAATATTTCATGTCTGTAACACTACTGTTCTAATTAGAATGAACAAAAGGCTCCTAATGCTGTAATGTCCATTTTATTATAAGAGACAGGTATTTATCGTTTTGAGAAATTACGTTTAAAGCTTCTGAATTTTACATGCAAAATTAAACAAAGACAGAATTCCGGACTATTAGAAATATATGAATCTAGATTCAAATGTATGAAGGTTCTTCTAACCACCAGGAATCGTCTGCTTGTTCGTCCTTTGCTTGGGTACTAACGTAGTCACGAATCGGTTTATATGTGACTCATGTTACAGATCGTTCTCGCTACTATATCATAAAAAGTGATTTTTTAATCGACATAGCCACGGGCGACTACAAGTTTCTCTTACGTAAATCGCGCATTCAAATATTGTAACCGATGTAAAACATTACGCTCCAATACAATATTTAAATAACTTTTTTTCCTTTCACTGAGTTAGGATCTAAGCCTTGGCCTAATACATCTACAATCACAAATTACGGATTCAGTGCTTTCGAAGGGTTTGGGCGAGGATACATGCTTTTACGCTAAAGGAAAATAGATAGCCTACGTAAATAAGCAAAGCTAAATTTTATCATAACTTTGATGAATATCCATGTGTTGGTACGTGTCCTTTGCTTAGAATAGGCCATCTGCCTTTCTGCTTGGCAGCTCGTAAGAGGCAAGCATAGGCTAAATGAGAGGTCACCAGTGGTGGTAGAGTATTGATCAGTAACTTGCCTGGGTTCCATCGACTTACCTGTACCTGCAGCAGTGCCATGTTCCGATAGAGGGTAGAAATGCAAAATAGACCTATCATAACAATAGGAAAGCCGTGGATACCGTGAAAGAGTATTCTCATAGTTTGTTTGTTGTTTTTGTTAATAGATAGCGAACAAATCATCTGACTCCTGTACTTAAAGACGAAATTCGAAGCCTACAATGTATAATTGTGCCAAGTCGCATGTATTTTTTTAAACTGGATTTAAGCTCCGCAGAGGCTCTTTTACTGTTACCGCTAGAACACAGAGGCGATGATAAAAAATAGACAAAATAAAACTATTTTATTTGTTTTTTGTGAGATAAGTCAACGAATAAGCACACGTCTCTCCTTATAGTAGCTTATTGTGGCCCATAGACACCATAGGTATTACAGGTGCGTTGCTGTCCTGTGTGCAGAACGTTAGGTCAAATGCGCAATTCTACTCTAAGTAAGTTCGTGTAATGTTAGGTAAACATTAGTTTTATCTGTTTCAAAAAACACCTATCTTCTTTTGTAGTCCTTACTCAAATTTCATCTTTAAGACATTTGACTGTCATTCCAAATAAAAATATAAAATAATTTTCTAAAATTAACGTTAATCTTAGATGTAAAATAATAATAATATATTGAAATAATGAAATTAAAATTGCAAATCGTAAACTATGAACTGAAATATTTTCCAATAATAATGAATGAAAACAAAAATGTATAACATATGGTTACGCCATTTTACGGTTCAGCTTAAAAATAGGTGATCCATCACCGAACGCTCTGTCTTAATCGTGATTGATGGAACATGACTCCGCGTTAGATACTTACATGAAACAAAATGAAAATAGTAAAGTATTTGATTAAGTAACTACACAGGTACGTAACTTTACATTTTACTTTAGTAGGTACTCTAAATTGCTGCACTTTGATTGTATTTACGTCCACTCTGAAATTTACATTAAGAGGGTATTGGAAAAAAATCCAGTGTTAATAAAGAAGATATGTTATATTTAGCTTATTTTAGAATACATAGTTGGCAAGTAAGTTATACTCACATAATACATTTTCATCTTCGGTGTCTACGTCTAAAGCGTATTTCTCATTATTAGAAAATAATACGAACTCGTTTTCTTGATCGAAGTGGGTTGGCTTTGTTTGATTGATTTCTGCTATAATCTGACTCCACGATATTTTTTATACTCATTTCATGTATTAGTAAATTTTTGTACACCATATTTAAATAAAAAAGGGACCAACCTCGGAATGAGAGGTAATAAGCTAAATATTTGTATATAGGTTCTTTTATTATGGCGTTCTAAAAACTGTCTCAAAAGTCTCATATAATCTCATATCCGTGCCGGAAGTCAAAGATAAAAAAAAGTTTCTCGCGGTTATTTCAATTTCTATTGCTCCAATGATGTTAATATCTGTTACAAAAATTGTAAAGCATAAAGCATAAATTTAGGATAAATTTTATTTGAACCTTTTTTTTATGCGCTTGACATCACCACCCAAAACACCTAACGTCAGTAGTCACAGCATTGACGAAGTGGGTCTACGATATTTGTGATCAAGAGCACATGGAAGAGGAGCTGAGACATGTTGCTGGTTATACCGAAAGGGTCATGTGCAGAGATGGAAAATACAGCAGCACAAACCTATAATTAGTAGCACCGTCGAACGATGCACAGCATTTTTTCCATACCTATGTGGCATAACGGACAAAATTGGCAGACTCCTGGCACGAACTATACTTTTGGTCCAAAGAAAATTGCAGTTTATCTTCACTCGCCTAAAGATAGCATACGATACCACTGCCCAAGTGTCTATAAGGTTAATTGCAGCTGTGGTAGTTCGTACGTAGGACAAACTAAGCGAACTATTTCAACACGTATTAAAGAGCATATCAGCGCAATTAGGAAAAATGACCCTCAGAGGTCTGCTATCGCTAAACATCTTTTAGATTCATCAACCAACCATTAGATAGAACTAAATAAACAGTGCATGAAGCTATTCAAATTCGAAACACGCCAAATTATTACAATAGGGAAGACGGTTTTAAATTGGCCCAGGCGTGGGATTTAATTGCTGATCGGTGCCGGGCTAAATATACAAAAAGTGCCGTAAAGTGTAGGAACATAGTTACTGTTGTGTGTCGCGATAAAGTGTCCAAAAATTATAGTGACAAGGACGTTACAAAAAGAAGAATTAGACGGAGAGTTGACAGGCTCATCTGTCAGTAGATCCTCCTGTAAAAAGTTACAGCTCGCTGCTGCAGTCCCGTCGTAACCAAAGGTCGTGACCACGGCCTATGCAACAAGGCCGAAATATCAACACATAAAATAAAAATCGATGAGTATCCCTTTTAAATAATTGAAAATGTTAAACTATGCTAACTTGAAAATGAATTTTATAAAAATTATATTTAAAAAATATACATACTTAAATAATTTTTATAAAATTATACCAATGAAAACAGGAAACAGAAAACGAAATATATTGAATATAGGTACTCGTATTTAAGAAGTCATGGCATAAAATATGAAATTATTTAATTTAAATTTACGACGTCGTAAAAATCATAAAGACACATAAAATGTTAAAATTGCTTTACGACTTCGAGGCACCTAGGTAATCAGCTGATAAATTTTCACTTTTTTAACTGTCAGCCCAATGATTAAACAATGGCGTTCTATTAACAGATTTGAAACTTTTTTAAAGCTGAAACTGTTTTAAAAGTTAAATTAAAATTGGGATAATCGTGGCTTTAGAAGTTATTAAGAAGGGAAGGTGTAATATAATAGGTTTTAAAGATTGGAACTGTCAAAATTTACTGCGAAAATGTTTTTGAATTGTTAACCACTTTTTGATTGTTAGAATTGTTCAGTTTTTATGAAACTTGATTCATTGGCAAGTGTCAGGCATCGATCAAATATTTAAAAATAAAGTGCAACAAAATGATAAAAAACAGCATTTAACTTTCGTCAAAGTTTACAGCGAAAAATAAATTGAAAATAATTCCAGTGTGTTCATAGGATAATATAACAGATTCACAATCTGATAAATTGTCTACTTGTCTGTCTGCTAAAATTATAATCATTGCCTGATATTTAATATCGAGGTAATAAATTAAAAGATAGTTCATAGATTTTATTGCATCTTTACTATTTTTAAACAGCTCTGAAATAAAAGCTGAAATACAAATGATTGTTTCCAACATAGATCGCTGTGTTGGAAGAATGCCTAGCAGGTAAAAAATGTTTAGCTTTTATAAAATGATACGGTCTTGGAATTCACGATCCAAGTCTATGTGTGAAGTTAATGTTTGTCGGTTAATTTACGATAATTATAAATGTTTGGATTGTAGCCAAAAAGTACATAAAACAATGCGATTATTCGTAGTCAACTACTATTTAAACGATGAATGCTTTTAAATTTTAGTGTTAAATGGCATAGATGGAATTCCATTAAAGTTGTAAATGCGTTCTTAGATGTTGAATTATTTATGTGTTTGTTGGTATGGTACCAAGGTTAATGGCCTTACTCATATTGTAGTCTTAAGTTTCAGTACTTTCATAACAATTTAATCATCGTTAAAGCCTGTTTGTCTTTAGCTGGTCATTGATCTCCACAAATTGTTGCTGTGCATTTATCTGCTTTCTGTATTATCTAAAAATGCCATTCTATAATTTATAAAATCAAAATATATTCTTGTATCTTTGTAGACAAATTACACATACTGATCAAATCCCCTAGTAAGAAAATTATATGCTTGCGTTATAAATAGCCCGGTGAAGTTGTAAAAACCTCGCGGCTAGCAACATATTAGCCATTACAAAAAAAGCTTGCGTTATTGGCGTTAGTCGACACTAATAATACAAAAAAATACATCCTGTAAATAAAGTGTCGGAAATAGATTATTAGTTTATGGTTCCAAATTCAATTTTTGTTTTTCTTGAGTTTGAGTTGCATCTGTTATTTATATTACATACAGTGCAGTTTTTAGTTCTATCATATTTAGTGTGTATTGCGAATTTCATAATGAAAAAAAAACATCGAACAACCAGTTTATCTTAAATTTCGCATCAACAATAGAATATCGTATTCGTCTCACGGTGAAACAATTTTATCAAAAACTCGTGTTTATGAGTGATAAAAAGCGTTTAAAAGCGGTTGAGACGTGGTGGAAGACTTTCCTCGCTCTAGCAGACCATCATCGTATGCAACTAAGGTTAACATCGTAAAAGTGAAGGAAAAAGTAACTAATAATCATTATTCAATTTTGAGAGAGATACGAGGCGATCCGTATCATTTTAACTAACCATTTGGGTATGAAAGATGTTGCTGCTCGGCTAGTCCCAAAAGACCTGAATTTTCTTCAAACATTCATTATCACAGGTGAACGGACGTGGGTGTACGAGTTTGATATGCAAACTCGTCAACAAGCTTCAGAATAGCGCCTTCCAACTGAATCGAAACTGATAGAAACACGCTAAACTCGTTCAAATCTCAAAGTTATGTTTTCTTTGACTATCGAAACATACGAAATAAAATAAAGGATACACGTGGAATAATTATAACATTGATTCATACTAAAATTAAAAATATTTTATTTTGTCACTTATCTATGTCATTTCATTATTAATAGAGTCACGCATGTTACTGGGGGTCAGTTATGCCTAGATATGTATCGCCTTACCTGTTCTTGCTACCATTGCGTTAGTGCTCACCACTTTCGAATTCCGTGCTGATAAGGAGGGTGATTATGAGACTTGTACATGTGTCCAAAATTCTTTTTAGTATGATAGTAGTGCTTTTTGGAATGGCTAATGCGTTGCCAACCTCGCGGTTTTTACAACTTCATCGGGCTTTGTGGCCCGAGCAGAGTGCTCAGCCCGAGAGATAGCAGCTCATCAATATCATCTATATTATCTACAGATGACTATTGCATCTTACCATCAGGAGAACCACCTGTGTGTCTGCCACCTTTTAACAGAAATATAATTTCAACATAAATTTTTTGTACATTGTTATAAATTTCATCATAAATTTAATATTTTGTGTTAGTTAATTTTCTAGGAATATTTGACGTGCAAGTGTAGATTTTATTATATCATAAATTGCAATTTCGGGATTTGTCGCTAAATTTATTACACTAAGACAGTTATGAGTCTCTTGATATAATTTACAATGTCTTTTATATTGTACGTTTTTATTATGTAATTGTTATTTATTACATTACTATTTAAATTTATGTTTAGGATTATTTCACGCGATAGTAACTGCATAACTTTCCCAGCGTTGGTCCGGATCCGTTAAGTAGAATAGAACCCCCACACCAGGCACGTCGTAAGTGACATTATTAATATGTAGGTTTGGTCATTACCAACAAGACCATTGGCAGTAGAGTCCTATGCAGCAACTTTCCCGGGTAGGGATCTACCGCTTAACCTATTCCTGCCGCCATAATGACTCTGTCATGTTCCCGTTTGGGTGGTAAGGTAGCCGGTAGACTTGGACAATAGGCCTAATATCTCGGTCTCAGTACAGCGTAGCACCTGTAAGATCAATGGTGTCTATAGGCCACGGTTGTCTCTCATCATCAGGAGATTCGTGTGCTTATTCGCTGACCTCTCATATAAGAATTAATTTATATTTCCCTTAAATACAAATACCATACTATTTCTACGTTTGTATAGATGTTTGTTTATTCACGGCAATGCCAATTGTAAGTTTTTTAGTTATAGTGGTAAGATGTATAAATATGTGTAGTGAACTTTGACTTTAGTTTGACGCAGTCCGATTTTTTGTTAGTTATACCATAAGGGAGCGAAAAAAGAGGTATGTTACTTACATTTGTTTAGTTTGTTTTTATTAAAGTCTAGCTGACCCGAGAGAAGTATTAATTTACTTATTTTTTCTTACGGAAGAGATGAGATATGATATGAGATAGAGACAAAGTGGTTTTAAATAACTCAATGTCGTTTTTAAAGACTTATCCATAAATGTCCTGCATATTATCTAAGTTCAATAAAAAATGGTGAGTACATGTTCCAATTGGGGGGCTTGTAAGGATTAAAAGCGAAAAGTTACAAGACCCGAGTGTTATAAGCATTATGAAAGTCAAGTCCAAGACGGGCTGGACAGTGTGTGCCTCCAGACTTAGGCGTGGATGACTGTTGGAATTTTTGAAAGGTAGCATGATGGATGTCGCGAAAGAGATATGTGAGAGTGCAAAGAAGTACAAGACTATTAATGGTGACGCATGCTAGAATGAGGAGGTAAAAGCCTCCGTTGAAAGAAAGAAGTAAGCCTTTTTAGACAATGTATCATGTTTGCAATCGAATGACAGTATGGCAAAGTTGAAGAAAGAAATGTACCATTGTTTCAAGAATATCACTAACCACTTAGTGAAAGGGAAGCGCAAAAGGAAAAATTATAAACTGTAAAAGAGGTTGATCAACAACATCGACAGTTGACGCTAAACTCTTTTTGAGGGAGGTAAAAAGACTAAAAATTGTTTATCTTTCTTTAGAATTAATAGAATTAAGTCTAAGAGTGGAGATATTCTTGCAAGTACAGATGACATGTTAAAAAGGGTGCAATGAATTTTATGGAGATATGTATGAATATGCTCAATATGCTGCCGCTGGGTTTGAGTACTCCATTGACTCAGAAATAAATGAGGCATTACTATGGAAAAAATTAAATGGGTGTTTAGAAGTATGAAATGTTGTAAGGCTGCGGGAGCAGATATGGTTTTAGCTGAGATGATCAAGCTTGGTGATCCTGCTGTCCGAGACTATCTGGATCCCTAGTAACAAATGTTGGAGGACCGACAGAGGTGTTCCCTGTGTTGATCCGGGCTCTTTACAGAATACCACCTGCCTTCCTGCCAGGCAGCTCATAAAAGGCGAGCATAGGCTCACCGTCACTAGCACCGTGATATCCTACTAGGTGGTAGAGTTTCGCAGCGACTCGCCCTGATTGGTGCCACCGCTTTACCTACTCCTGCCGCCATAACATGAAATTAGCCGCAATATTTTTGCTACTGTAAGCTCGTTGAGGCGGTTACGTTATTTTTATTTAAGTAAAACTCTTTTAATCCTGTTATCGACTGTACTCACTTTATACAGTTTTGACTGATTGCCAACTAAAAACGTTTATAACGCTTCCAAAACTCCTGCTTAAGGTTCATAAATAGTTTGAGAAAATATGACTTCGTCTCTGAATATTGTGTAAGACAGAAGTGGCTTCCTATTCGTCTGCACAAACCTATTCTTGTGCTTCTTCAGCTTAAATTTATTTTATTTATCTCAAAAAAAATTTTAATTTCCTTGGATCCCACATTCAAAACCTATATTCAGGTTATAATTTCTCTTTGTAAATTTTCCCGTTTTTAAAAATTATTACATTGAATATTTTTTTTTGTCTTATTGTCCACACTTACTACTTTGTCAAGTATAATTTCTTGGATATGTATTTAAATAGTTTATTTGTTATACGTTTTTGTATATTGTGTATGTTTTTGTGAATGCATGTATTGTTGTATGTTTTATATATTTATGTTTGTACATTACCAATATTATTTTTATTTTAGCACTTGCCCTGTGCTTGGGATAAATTTTCTATAAATTAGGTAGGTATTATAAAGGTTCAAATACTGTCTGGGGCGAAATTTTTTCTTTCTTTAAAATTTATAGAAAATTACCAATATTATTATTTAAATACGTATTTTTATACTCTATCAGTGTATTTTTAGTGGAATGTATTATTTTTTTGCTTAAATATTATTTGCTATTTTTTCTTTTCTTTTGTTACGTACAAATTTGTATTTCTAATCATTATTTTATTTTGTAATTCTTTAATTTCCTGTCTTTTTGTAATATTTTGTGTTTTATATCTTGTTTATTTGTATTGTACGATAAAGAATAAAAAAAATAGTATTTTGTTGATGTAGGTTCGGGTAGACTGAGTAGAATAGACCATCTGATTCTCTGCTTAGCATCTCGTAGCGATAAGCATAAACCTATGCTTACCTCTTACTATATATTATAGGTCAGAACCAACACATTAACCAAGGTATCACTCCTCCGAAATACCAAGAGAGATTTTATGACATTATTTGATGTATGTACCTGGTAGGTATGAAAAAGGTCATAAA
>NJDC01000801.1:10159-21157 GCA_002245475.1 Calephelis virginiensis | reverse complement strand
ATGCAAATAATAGTTACTGAGAAATCAATAGGGTTTTATTTTTGTATGTACATAACCGGTTATTGTTCTTCACTATCTTGCATGTCCCTAATTAGTTGACCACGACTGTAAATTATAGTAGGTCCTTCTATACTGATAATTAAAGCAATTTGTGGAAAATTATTGCCTAATCATTCCAAAATATCAAAAATTCATAACGTTAATATTCAAGTTTTCACTTCTGCCGGCACTCCCAGTGTGAAAAACATCTTTTTTTTATTGTGATATTATCTAAAGGGGACTAAGAAACTTCATAAGGAGAGAACTCGGAGGCTACAGCCAGTGTTGATATAAGTTTAATCTGCATTGTCCCTCATAATAGCATTTTAAAGTGGTGCTAATTCAAGTAATCAAACTACACTTCAAATTTTGTTCAGTGTGAAGCCAATTTAGCAATATCCAATTACAGTGACATAAATTTAAATTACTTTGGCACTTTTAAGGCCCGGCCGCTAGGAATGTGCAAATCCCGATTAAACATTTAATTGTGGGCTAAAATTATTGAAGTCGGAGTTAACTTCTAAAGTCTGATTTATATAACCTATGTTAGAAATTAATGCAGAGTTTAAACCTATAACCTACAAGTGGCCCTTTAAGGCATTTTCAGTAGTCAAAGGCGCGTAGTGTAAGCTACTCATTGTAATGAACATGAATATCTCTGGACTAATTACAGGAATCGATTTAGGTCAAATTCTTTTAAATTATCAAGACAGGAATACCTAAGTCTAATTTTTTTTATGATATTGGAAGGCAAACAAGCAGACGGATTTCCTGATGGTAAGAAATTCGCGCCGCTTAGAGACACCAAATGTGGTAATGGTGCGTTGCCAACCTGAGGAAGGGATGTTAGACCTCGAGCAAAAGTGAGTTTACCGGCTACCTCACCCTCCGAACCGGAACACGTCATGACGTTATGGCGGCAGGAATAGGTAAGGCGGTGGTACCAATCCGGGTGAGTCGCTGAGAAACTCTACCACCTAGTCAGATGTCACGGTGTTAGTGACTGTGCGATTTCGAAGACATTTCTTACCCCGCACAATACCTTTATGGAATCAGTTACCCATGATGGTTTTACCAAATAAATATGATTTAGGAACCTTCAAGAAAAGAGCGTAACTTAAAGGTCGGCAACACATCTGGTGTTGCGGATGTACGTGGGCGGCGGTGATGACTTTCCATCAGGTGGCCCACTTGCTCGTTTGTCTTCTCTTGTATGCAAAATATTGAAGTCTCTTGAATTAATTGTAATAGGGATAAATGTATTCGTTGCTTACTTTCGCAGTATTTTAATATTTTTGTCACTTCAAAATTTCCGATGCTTACTCCGAGAATACAAGTCTCAAGAATGCAACTAGGTACTGGAGTGCGAAAATATTAAAATAAAAAGTGAGTTTAATAATTTAATTATCTTTATCGATCACTTCTGTGCTCTAGTGGTTTAGTGTTGGACTTGAATTTATGCGGTATCGAATTCAAGTTCCGTGTGGAGCAAAAAAGAAAATGCGTGTTTTAATTTTATATTTAAAAAAAAACAACGTTGCCCAAGTTGGATATGTGCTCGATAGGCGTTAGGCTTGCCACCTATCACATTATAGGATTTAGTGGCTTTTTTAATAAAACTAGCTTTGTCCGCTTATTAACTATAAGTTTAACCTTTGTAACTGTTCTGCTGAAAACCGTTTGCAGTTTGTTATTACATTGCATTTTTTTAAGCCATATTTATCCTGAAATTAATTAGAACCGGTACTACGGCTTAAACGGACTTCTTTATTATTATTTGTGGAGAGTTAATTTAAGTTTTGCATTTGTGAATGAAAATAATTGGGTTTCCAAATATATGATTCAAGCATATACTGCATATATACTAATAAGTAATAACTATGGTAATAAAGTAAACCAGTTTCATGAGCTGACTAGTGTTTTCCATTGAATAAATCACGGATACGGATAGGTAACCAATAACAACTGTGAGCTGGAAATCGATAGCAGTAATAGGTCAACTGAATTCATTGAAACGCGGTTTGCTTTTGTGGATATTATTGTAGTTTCTGTGTTTTAATTTAATTGGGTTTTACGTAGTAAAAAAAACAATTAATCATTACTAAAAAAATACACGATTTTCTCTAACCTCAATAAACTTTTGCCATGCAACGATATTATTAAATACACAAGTTAGAGTACGAAAAAAAAATCTATGTTTTTCTTCATCAGCACTTGGTGGGATTAATTTGCAGACAAACTTTTTTAATGTCAATTTTAGTACTTTTACACAATAAACTTTATTTAACATGTTTTGTTACAATTGAACCAATCGGTTTCACTTCTCACAGCATAATTAGGGCTTTAAAACTAAAGATAAATGAGTCTGTTTCGTATTAACATTCAGTACATATTTGGTTAGTGTATTGTGAACAAGTACAAATTTTACTAAAAAAGTCTGTATACAAAAAATAAGTGATCTAACTACAAAGGTAGCAAATCGTTTGCCACTTGACGAAAGAGACATAGGAAAAAACGATTTTAATGATTAAAAAGACACTGGTTGTACGCTGAAAATGCTGTTAAAAAGAATTGATTTAGACACAAACGCAACAGACTATTTGCGACATGACGAACGACACATAAAAATAAATCAATAGATATTGTTAAATTGTAAAATAGTGGTTTTTATGGCAATGTCACGTTGCCTCCATCAATCCTCTGCCGCCATCTGTCAAAGGTGGTAATTGTCGTTTACCTAATGCGTCACTGTTTCGCGCATGTTGTCAACAATCAAATACCGTACGGGCGGCTTGTCATTTACGTGTTTAATTATATCTATTCTTTCACACTTAATTTTAGCTCGTTCCGTGGAAACTTTGTCATTGGCACGCGGTGGTGTCTAACTATATGTCATCTGTTGGAGGGTCGCCAGCAATGAATAATGGATAAGCCTGTGGCGGTCGCTTCGGATGAATTATATTTTGAAGGTGTTTCTGTCCATAGCATATTAATAATGATGTATTGTTTTGCTAGAGTTAGGTTACCTATGTTAGTAGTTGTAGTGTAATGATTGTCTTTTGATCATTTCTCATGACTATGTGTAATTATATTCTTATTTATCTTATTTTTATCTGTATAAATTATACTATTTTAATTTTATAATACGCATTATGCATTGATTTATTTCGGTGGATACAGTAGCTGGCGGTATATTTGCAGATGATGCGTAACGACGAAAAGTAACGCACGTTCTGACAACAGATATTATTTTTCAAGGATATGCTAGGATTGCTAGAGATAAGACTGATTTTGTAAAGCAATTAATATAAGCTAGAAGCTTATATTAATTGCTTAAGTTGAGTGAAATAAGAATTGTATAAGTTAAAACATACATCTTGGCATAAATACTGGTACAAGGAAAAATCCTTACTTATTTTTTTTTATGAAAAGGGTTATGAATGTGAAGGAAGCAAGACAGGTTTGTCAGGATCGTGAGGTCTGGCACTCGATACTCTCTGCCTACCCCGTAAGGGACTTGGCGTGAAGATATGTATGTATGTATGTTATTTTTTTTTAGATTAAGAAGAAAGTGCTTTTAAAACGCTATTTCTCACCGTCTGCCTTTAATAACCAATGAAGTTGCAAAACCCGCAAAGACAGCAAATATCCCTCAACTCATATCGACTGAAGCTCATTTAAATTTAAGATTATAACATTCACGTTTTTTTCATTCACGAATATATGTTTAGCATGATATTACGTGAACTGGCAACTCGTACCTAAACAAGAAGTATTTTTCTGCTTTGAATATTCATTTCTATTATAAAGCTCTATGTGCTTCTTGTGACGGACACTTAACATCAGATTTGAAGGCTAAATGGGTAAATTCATATCTCGTCTAATTTGAATTTTGAAAGAAAAATACAATTTTTACAAATCATTACTTAAAATAGATAAAAGTAGACAAAATAGAACGAAAGAGTAAGAAACTAATAAAAATAGTTCGAAGACGATGGAACAATAACAGTAATCGATTTCAATCCAATATCTTCAACAAACAAACGATTCCCTCCAATAAATTATTCATTATAATTAAATCAATGCAACTTACCAAGTCCAAGAAAGTTTTGCAAGCCTGAGGTTATTCGTCGGGAGAGAAACTAATGAACTTCCCTAATATTATTATAGGTTAAACTTCTACTTGAGGGCTCGTAGTTAATGTTGGTAGCAAACTTGATATTGCTATTATTTTCATATCAAACAATGTTGCAAGAAGGATTTCAAACTAGGTTAATTAAAATGGCATTGTTAAGTTAAAATAAGTTTGGTTTAGTATTTTATATTAGCAGTCAGAGAAACTTCATTGTTAAGGTAACAAAATCAATATAATAAAGAAGATTATACAATGAGATAATAAAATCAAATAAAGGTACGTGGCAGCCATTTTTAATTTTGATTACTGCCTTATTTCAATGCTAAATAGCAAATAATGAGTTGTGATTGGTTAAATCGCGAAACACGCGCGCTATCTCTAAAATGTGCTAAGGGAACAAACTATAGGTATAACTTCTCACATTACCTACGTTTACGTGGACGCGCAATCATTCTTCGACGAAGTTTAATTAATAAACACCATTATTAAGCAATTTTAATAGAGTTTTTCACCTTGAAATTGAGAGAAAATCACTTACATATATTTTGTAGCGGTTGCAGCTCAACATTAAATGTAGCAAATGTTTACACCCTTAGCAATAATATATTCTTTAAATATAACTAAACGGTTAAATTAACTTTCTACGCGCTCTTTATTGAAACATATTCAGGGAGATAGATTTACCGATGCTTTGTCAACCTGTGGCTGGGTTGTTTAGGTTTATGCGTAAGTCTACCGCTCCTCTGAGTCCTTAAAAACGGAAAGTAAATAGTGGTCACTGACTCTATAAAGGCTGGCTGTATGGTCGGTCGCAGGACACTACCATTTTGTCACACAAATTGCACGACTGGATTGACGTAGCAAATTAAATTCCTTCGTATTCAAAAATAAATGAAAAAGACAAAATATGAAAAATTGTTTTATATACAAAACAGGATAACAGAAAGAGCTTTAACATCTAAATTATTATAAATTAGTTTGAGGGGCTTGGAAATAAGATGCGCAAAGAAAATAGTTAGGTTTAAGGTTCTGAGATAAAACTAATTCCGCTTCACTGTAATTGTAAAATTTCCCCTTTGTTTACTTTTCCCTCATTATTGCGCCCCATTTCTCTTTACTTTGTGACGTTTTGTTTACAAAACCTAAAGGGTTTTATAGAAATATGTAGCATTTTAAATTTTCAAACATTTTAATTACAGCAATTGAACCCGCAACCTTTGTCTCTCATTGACTATGCTTTGCCAGTTGGATTGCGAATTTTATTTTTACAATTAAGTCATACGAAAATGATATTAAGTTATTTTTAACTGATAAAATTGATAACGAGAATTGGAGTACCCTAAAAATAAATGTACGATATGACGGTCTTAAATCGTCCAATGAAATTCAAATATATTTAAAGACAATGCACCCCTTACCCATACAAACATATTTGGTATATTAGACAGTAAATAAGAAATGAAATGCTTAAAAATCATAAAAAGATTTTTTTTCGTTTTTCGTTAAATGTTGCCAAATGAAGATGATAGGAAAATTTTATCCTGATTTGAAGTATGTGACGTAAAGATTATCTAAAATCTGGGTTGCTTTATATTTACCTGGGTTGCCAGTTATAAATAGAAATGTCGATGAAAGTTACTTTTACGGAAATGGTTAATCCAAAAAAATATCAAAATGTACCTAATTGCAAACACGTTTATTTAAGTTTGTGTGCAAGAAAAATTTAAGAAATGAAAAATCATATTTAAAAACCAGAATATTTAGGCAACCTATTTTTTATATGATTTCTAATATTCATTACAAAAAAAAATTCATTTTACCATCAGCTCGGTGTAGGTCGATTAAGGTTCAGATCTTCTACTACCCGTGATGGTTCGGACCTCTTTGCAGAATAGATCATCTGCTTTCCTGCGTATCGTAAAAGGCGATCATAGCCTTCCTGTCCTTAACCGTGACTTCTAACTAGTTGGCAGTGTCGCAGCAACTCCCCCAAAATGATGCCTACCACCGATA
The DNA here is from genome assembly GCA_002245475.1 of Calephelis virginiensis. NCBI lineage: Eukaryota > Metazoa > Arthropoda > Insecta > Lepidoptera > Riodinidae > Calephelis > Calephelis virginiensis. The sequence goes on along the minus strand of NJDC01000801.1, from coordinate 14,970 downwards.
TGCATATTCCTGTCGCCATAAGTTAGTGTTCGCTGTTGTATTGTTAGACAGCTGGTAATCTTACTTAATCTTAAAATTCAAAATATATTTATTCAAGTAGATCTAAATATTCTGAAATCTTATATTTACTTAACCCTTACTCATTTAACTTAAATTAAATAATTTTTTTAAATTTATTAAATGGTAAGTTTTTGATATGTTCGGGAAGCTTTTTTTAATAATAATAATAACATTTATTTGCTCAAATAGGGTAATGAGGATCTTAGATATAAAACAAGTTCTTAATCCTATTTACCAAAAAGTTGGCATGCAAATATTTTGAACCACTCATACTGTTCATTATAAGGAACTGTATATAAAAGTATTTCATCGTTAAATTAAAATTTCTAAGTTCAAATTAGTTACATTTACTTGCATATTTTTTTGCAAAGCCTAACATCCGGGCCTCGAATCGGATAAGCACATCTAAAAACAGCGTGAATTTCTTACCATCAGGAAATTCGTCGTCTGCTTGTTTGCCTTTTAGTACTATAAAAAACTCCCTATCGCTAATGCTATCTTTATATGCGACGGTGTGAATGTGTGAATTATAATGTATTTCTACTTTTAAATAAAGTTAAAGAATGAATATCAAGAAAACGATATGCGGTATAAGTTTTTCGATGTACCTTTTCTTAAGTAATGTAAAAGTAAACAGCCTTTTTTATGACATTAGAAGACAAACAAGCAGACAGATTTTCTGATATAAAGAAATTCACGCCGCCGAGACACCAAAGGTGGCAATGGTGCGTTGCCAACCTAAGGCATGTTAGGCCTCGAGCAAAAGTAAGTTTACCGGCTACCTTACCCTCCGAACCGAAACACGTCATGTAGTTATGGCTGCAGGAATAGGTGAGGCGGTACCAATCCGGGCAAGTCGCTGCGAAACTCTACCACCTAGTTATTCAAATACAAATGTTGACTGATATTCTGATCTGATAATTGAAGAATACTTAGCTCTAAGCTAATACTAAAACAAGTTATTCCCCCAGTCGGTTCCAAGCCCGTATGAGGAAATAGGCCAAATGGTTTTCCACCAAACAGTTGTAAGCGCTTGTAAGGTTGTAAACACAGCAGTCATTGTCACGTTTCGCACATGGAAATAAGCGTAGCTGATAAAATTACACTTGGGGCTTGACATCTCAGCCTCGGGCTGACAACCACAACTTGCGACTAAAGGGAACGCACTTACCGCCTTCCAATCCTAACAAAAAAAAATTCAACAGGAAGAGTACTCGTACTTGGATCCAGAGGCAATAGAGTGGTCCCAGTGGGTGTGTCGTCGCAAAGTCTACAATTTGGCTTAGTCACAGTATTAGTGACAAAATTAACGATGACCGCTTATGAGCTGCTCGGTGGGAAAACAACACCCTGTGATCTTCAAAGGAGCCCAGGTTCAATCCAAATTTATATTGAGGGATGTAATTAGGTACGATAACTAAAATATATAATACCACTAGATACCTGCTAATAAATGGTATTGAAAAATATAAAATAGCAGTTCTTATATTATTCTAAGACGCCTTTGGACCGATACGGGAAAAAATTAAATTGAAAATATCTGGTATATTTTCGATTCAAGAGAAAGGGGAAATGGGAACACAATATCGTGAATGTCTGATGAAACTGCTTAAAAATACAAAAGGCGATATCTTATTCACAATCGTGAAATGTATGAAGTTACTTCGGAAGAATTTCATAAAGTAACCATTGGAATAGATCAGGTATTTACTATACTATTGACTTTAAGATAAAAGGTCCTTTTGTTTGTTATCATTTAACTTATCTTTATGGAAGGTAGAGAAACAGCCACATTCCTGATAGTAAGAAGTACACTGGCATACAAAAAATGTGGCTGTCGTTAAGCCAGAGCACGACTAAGTATTTTTTTACTTACTTTACTATTGGAGACAGCCCTGGTCAAGATACTATAGATGCTACAGATGTGCTGCTATCCTGTGATCAGTATGTTTGACCCATTTGACTTACACAATGGAGCATGACTTATACAACGGAGCATGATTTACACAATGGAGCATGACACCATCATAGCAGCAGAGATAGGTAACGCACTAAAATTTAGGGTTCCTGCCTACAACCGATTTTACGTTGCGATTTTTAGAACGTACGAAAGTTCTACAGCCATCAATCTGTTACTGTCCGATTATCGGTCTTACATTAAGTCTGACATCTCGATCGATATGTCTCTAATGTTCGCACAACGAATACATTTGGACAAAAATTTTTCAATTTTTCATAACGAATAAAAATTTGAAAAACTGAGCTGATCAATTTTTGTCACAACAAAATAACAGTCTTACGAGTCATAATAATTTGACCTCCTTTTGGTCGGTAACGTTGACTTCCAAATAGTCCGCTTTATATTCCAATAGCCCAATTTCCTAAAATATTCAAAATTCATATGAATACCGCAATTATTCATTTTGACAGTTTAGTAAGCAGTAAAACCAACCACACACATTCGAACAGAAAGTTTTATCACGAAAATTTAAGAGCCATTAAAATGTTACTGACTATCTTTCTAAATGTTATGCAATGTACAGATATCTTTCATTGGTCTTAATTGACACGTAAGTGCTACTAACTCTGACGAAACAAAAACTACGTTAAAATGATGTTTTAATTTTATCGGACAGATTCAAAAACATTTCCTTCCAAAAATCTGTGCAGTTCTTGAACAGTCTAATAATCTAAAAACATTAATGTGATACCACCTCGACCTCATTATTAAACATTCCAGAAAAGAGCCTTCGTAATTGGTTGAGTGATCGCTTTACAAATATACAAAAAACAGTCGAATTGATGACCTCTCTGTTTTCATGGTATTGGAAGGCAAACAAGCAGACGGATTTTCTAATGGTAAGAAATTCACGCCGCCTAGAGAAACTAAATGTAGTAATGGTGAGGTACCAACCTGAAGGCGGTATGTTAGGCCTCCAGCAAAAGCAAGTACTGGGTACCTCACCCTCCGAACCGGAACACGTTAACGGCAATTGACTCATTTCAAAAGTCTTCAAGTCCAACTTGTTTCTGGATTTTTTAATGGCAGATAAACGCAATTCTTTAGCAAATTTATAAAAATGTTAAGTAACATTACTAATAAAATGTTTCCAAAACTTATTTAGGGAAGTTGTTAATTTTAAGAAAATCTAAATGGATTTTGTTTTTCAAAAGAAAAAGTGCTTCTTTTCACTTGAAGTAAAGAATAGCAAAGCGTATGTCGGATTAAATATTTAGACACGGGATGAGAAATATTTCGCCCGAACTGGCTTAAGAATTTAGGGAAAATACAAAAATGTTCAGGATACTAGGTATCTGGATTTTGGCGATTTCTCACGTTTGATTTTATTTTTCATGGGGTTTATACGTAAGTTTTATATCCAGGTATTGACGTTGCTAATAGAACGGGAGATCACCGTCTATATACCTACTACAACATACATTTTGTGAAAGTATTACTCTCTACACATTGGAATATATAAACTATATATGTACATATTTCACTTGTAGTATTGATAACATAGTCCGGAAGATGCTTTTTTTTAATGGCTAATATGTTGCTAACCGCGAGGTTTTTACAACTTCACCGGGCTGTTTTAGTCCGAGCATAGTACTCAGTCCGAGACATCATTATTTAAATGGATTGGACTATTCCCTACAACGCCAGCAACAAGGGCTGTCTCCCGAGAGACCGTACCTCGACTTAGTGCTGTGTTCTGGTTACTGGGTGGACTTGATGGAGGAGTAGTGGCGGCTCGTCGCTCGGCATTAGGCGCCGGGCGCAAGAGAGGTATTCGTCGCCGAGACCGGCGGCGACGGTGTAGAGTGATATAAGGGAAGATGCTGCAAAATCCATACCACTTGGTTAATTATGTTTTAACAAACAACATTTAAGATAAAATAAAGTCAGTGTAATCCTACATTATTTATAGTTAGAACCATTCATATAATAGAACAAAAATAATAATTACATAAGACTTGTACAGTATTTGCAAAACAAAACAGGATTTAAGTTTTACATCAGATAAAATATTAAATAAAAAATCTTATAATCAATGATCATCAGCCAGGTTTAATATTAGATACTCACTCTACTTTATTAATAGATGATGAAGGTACCTACATAATTCCACAAAAAATATAAAAGTATCTTCACGCCCATATCCCCGAAGTGGTAGGCAGAGGTACAACTAAGGCACCCACGACTAGCCGAAGACACATTTCCAATCCCGACCAACATTTTTTTTATTAGAAAATTTGAAAATCGGATTTTCTTTTTGTTGGCCGACCCGGGATTCGAACCCGGGATCTCATGCAGTCAAGTCCAACACCCGGACCGCTAGACCATAGAGGCGATAAAAAATATAGCTATAGCAAACTCATCACCATCGAGCACTTTTAAAATCCCGGGCAATATTTTATTAGAAAATTGAAAAACTCAATATCAGTTGCCCGATCTGAAATTTGAACCTAGGGCCGTAAGTAATTAACGCCAACACCGGACTACCGGACCTTAGAGGTGTCGGGTATACACTATCATATTGTGGGACAGCTAAGCTGTGATGGCCTGGTTTTATGTTTTCTCCGTTAGTCCAGATTCCCTGTGTACAATAGTCAAACAAGATAGCTCGTAATAGGCAAACAAAGGTTACCTGGTTCATTACCAACCAAATCTGTGGCGGTAGAGAGCTGTGCATTACTTTTCGATTTCCTGCTATCATAGTGACTATTATTTTGCGAGCCGGTAACGG
>NJDC01000798.1:92405-102692 GCA_002245475.1 Calephelis virginiensis | reverse complement strand
TGAGTAAAATTGGTTAATTTAGGTGGAAATTAGTTTGATTTTGTTCAGTGAAAGTGCACTAATGAAATAATCATGAAGAAATTAGTGTATCGTGAATTTCCTCGCTGCCGTCAAATCTCGTAAACGAGCTTATGTAACGAAACCACCGCTTTACTCAAGACCCAGACAAGACTGTGTAAATAGTGACTAATGACTGAAATAAAGAACTAATACAGAAGACGTAAATTGAAAATTTATAACAAGAAAAAGATTTATTAATACGGAAGACGTGGCTGTATGGACACAGATCCTTTGCCTTTCCCCGACTGGGATAAAATTTAAAAACAACAATCATACAATTTTGACATTATTTTGACTGTGCACCACAGAATATTACTCTGCTGTGCACCCATTGTTTTCAACTTTCAAGTTTCAAGTTCGATAAAAATGTTTTTGTTTACGTTACATTTTATCTCTTATCAATTTCAAATAGCAATATAGGTATATTATTATACTCTTTGAGCAAAAATTACCTAAATATATATTTTAACCGTAAAAGTGAAAACAGTAACTTAAATTTTAAAATAATGAGCTTAATTCACGACGAGTACATAGAAGGTATTGTAAAAGAAGTGGCTACTGGATTAAATCTTCGCGATTGGGAATACAAGAAACAAAACATTGGTGATATAGCTCAAAACTATTTTGGTGTTATTATTCCGATAAATTTACGTGGAAAATGTAAGAATAATGCGCTTGATATCAATTTAATTTTAAAAGTAGCACCTAATGATGATCGATTTCGTGTAAGTGGAGCTGTTACTCTAATGTTTGCAAGAGAGATTTTTGTTTATTCAAATGTTGTTACCGAGTTTCGAAAAATACAAGAAATTTACTCGCTGTCTCCATTTGTATTGCCGAAGCTGTTTTATGTACGTAGGGATTATTGCAAAGAAGTTTTAGTTTTAGAGAACATGTGTAATGAAGGTTATATCCCCTATTTAAAAAGTTCGTTTCTGGACTTTGATCACATAACTACTGGGTTAAAAGCATTAGCGCAGTTTCATGCCTTATCTATAATTTTGCAACAAAAAAATCCTAATTTGTATAAACAGATAGAAGAAGTTTGTGTTCCACTAAATGAAAAAACTAACAAAAGATTTATGGATATTCTTACAAATAGGTTGGAGAAAGCTCAAACAAATTTAAGTGGAACATCATATGAACCTTTTTTACTCAATTTAAAGACAAACCGTGTCAAGTATGTGGAATTGGCTTACACAGGTGTCAAAATGTTGTGTCTCTGTCATGGAGATATTTGGAAAGAAAACTTATTATTTAAATATAAGGTAAATTTTATAACATTTGTTGTATCTTACTTGAGATTATCTCTAACCACATTCAATAAGCTTATTTATATAAAAGCATATTTATCATTATTTATTAAACATTGGGCAATATATACTAATTTGTCACAATCTGACCAAAATCAAAATTATCATGATAAACACTTAAAAAAGAAGTTGAATTAATCAATTGACATAGCAAAATTTTAGAGATTCACACATACATACAAATACATGAAGCTCGAGTTGATATTTTAAATTTGTATGTTTAAGATTCCTTGTTAACCAACTTTCAAAAAGATAAGGTTATATGTTTGACCCTATTTTTTTAAATGTATGTTTAATGATTTCTTAAATGGATTTGTCATTTCTTAAATGGTTTTGAAAATTGTTTCAAAGTTGAAAGAGCACATTTTGGAGGTAGTCCCATTGCCATCAAGTATTGATCTAATAATGAGATTCCAGAGAAATTTAAGCAAATACTTATTTTTTTGTGTATACAGGTGACTTGCTTCTTAAAATTAAAGTAGGGTTTTTAGAGATTTACAAGTTACAACATTAAAATTATTCAACAATATTAAAGTTAGTATCATTAAAATATTTTATAAAAAAAAAAAATATTTTATGATTTAATTTTATAGTGTAATGATAATATTTTTTTATTGCAGGCAATAAGACCCATACATAAAAATACAAAATTTTCTACTTCTTTTTTATAAATATGGTTTTCTCACAAATACAGAAATTACAGATAAGTTTGCATACAGGCTTTGTAGTAGGGATGGGCGTTGAATAAACGGATTAGTTGAATCAACTGTCTACGTAGAATGGACAATTTGACGGTCCAATGTTTATCGATGGACTAGTCCATTCATAGATGGCTAATTTGAGTAGTCGACGTTCGTAACAAGTCGCGACGCAACTTTCGACGCATCAACGTAGCCGTATAATATCAATGATCAACTTCATTCCGTCGATTGCTACGTTTCTTACGGCACACGGTCACACGAATTTGAACTCTAACTTTCTACTCTGCAGTGATATTTATAATATGTATGTATGTACGCTGAATACTCATAGACTGGTTTATTTATTTCAATTTTTGAAGGTTTATTGTTTATTAGTAGGCGACCCATTATGCGCTTGCAAAGTAAAAACTTTTTGCATTATTAACATTTCAGACGTATGGAAAACTGCATGTAGGTAATTTCAATCAGATTTTTTTAATATTTTGTTAACCGAAATCAAAAACGGAGGTTTTTATGCATGTTACCTTGTAGATTTTTATGTTATTTGTAAACCAATTTGAAAAAATATTTTTTTATTTAAAGAATTGGTCCCATTGGTTTGATGCCAAATTGAATTGGTAAATACCTGATGCTGGAATCCCATGAAAATCGGTAAAAGTCAACTATTTTTGTGTAAGTAAATACTTACACGACCTAATTGTCGGTTTTTTACCGCATTTAAGTGATTAACAAGTATTGTAAATTACCCAAATACTACCTTATTCACAGTATGTAAAATAATGATATGATGCACCGTCGAGTCTAAGGTATATCCTATGTAAGCATAGCAACTTTTACACAGAACACATGGTCGACACGTCAATTAGTCGACGATTTCAACTAGTTAATCGACTAGTCCATGAACAAACTTAGACGGTCTAGTCTCGTCGACGAAAAATACGTCGACGACCCATCCCTACTTTGTAGTGTATATTTAAGAGTTTCTTAATATTATTATGATCAATATATGTGCAGAGGGTTACTTAGGTTTTGGAAGATTTTAATATTATCATGTTTATTTTTTAGGAGGACCAACCGACATCAGCATGTATCATTGACTTGCAAACAGCTAGAATCTGTAGTCCTGCATATGATATTTTGTTCCTTATTGTAAGTAGTACAGGTGCAAGTTTACGGAAAGATTATTTTCACAAACTCTTAGATGTATATTATGAGACATTTATTTCTTTGTTATGTGAAGCAAACATTAACACAGATGAGTATTCAAAAGAAAATTTGAATTATGATTTGTCTGTTGTTGGACCAGCATGCTTTATAATAGCTAACACTGCACTTTGGTTGTCTCATGGTTTACAAGAAGAAGGACATGTTAGAAGTAAAAAAAGATTTAGTACAGAGGATGATAAATTACATGCACTAAATCAGTACAAAGATGTAATTAAAAATGTATTGGATGATCTTGATAGTTATGGCTATTTGACAATAATATGAATGTAGTGTGATGTGTATACTTAATTTTTTTTACAATTTGTGTTTAATTAATGTGGTTTGTACTATTATGTATGCAATAAACAATAATTTAATATTGTTTATGTAACTACTTAGTTATTGTAATAATGTCATCCTTAGTTCCCGTATTAAAATTACTAGTAAAAAGGGGTCCATAGCTTTTGCTTCAACAATTTAAAGTTTTATCTTGCGCCATAAAAGAGTTTCTATCCTCGAAGATACACATCAAATTTGGAACAATTAGTGCCAGTCCACACGGCGCTTTGCGTTGCGTTGGCCATGCGCCAAAATATTTGCGTTGCGTCTTCGCCTTCTTAGCGTCATGGCCAACTACAGAAGCTACGCAATAGTAGCGATACCACGACGCGTCGGGTCTCCCAAATACAAACTTCGACGAAATGCTTCGTCTTAGCGGCTGCAGTTCAGTCATTTACGCGTTCCGGCGTCGCAGCGCAACCCGTATACACATAAAACAGTAAAGTATAATAACAGAGCTATGTACACTGTGAATATTAACTGTGCCTTGTATAAAGGCAAGGGTTCACGCATGGACTGTACAAGTTACAGGGCCATTAGTTTGATCAGTTTAGCATCAAAAGTGTATGGAAAAATAGTTGAAAGGAGGATGCAAGGGATGTCCGATGGAACATTGTGGGAGGCTCACGGCGATTTCAGGTCTGGAAGAGGATGTACGGATCAAGTGTTTTCGCTCCGCAACATTGTAGAGAAGCATTTGGCTGTTGGTCAGAAGGTTTTCTGCGGTTTTGTGGATCTCGAAAAAGCGTTTGATAACGTTGTACGTAAGGAACTTTGGGACATTTTGCCAGATTATAGGATGTCGGGTCCCTGCTGCGTGCGGTGCAGTCAGTGTATTTAGACTGTAAAGCATGCGTGCGGGTGGATGGCAACATATCGCCTTGGTTTGATGTTAATATTGGCGTCAAGCAGGGTTGTGTGTTGTCAGCACGCTTGTTTATCTTATATTTGGACAAATGTCTTCAAAGGTTAAGATCATTGAATGTGGGAAGGGTGACCAAGTGGTGAATTGCCTGCTTTATGCAGATGATGCTGTACTTTTGGGCTCTACACCATCTGAGCTGCAAACAATGGTCACAGTTATGGAAGGAGATTTTAAAGAAAGGGGCCTACATTTGAATGCGATAAAAACCAAAATAATGGTGTTTGAAAGAGACGTAGCCAGAACGGATGTAAGAGTTTTGGTTGATGATGTAGTGCTGGAACAAGTGAATGAAATTATATATCTTGGTTGTGCTTTTAGCAGGGATGGAAGGTACACCGCGGATGTAGAGAGAAGAACGAGTGCAGGGAATAGTGTGAATGGAGCGTTGGGTAAGCTATTCCAAAGCGAGGTTTTGAGTCAAAAAGCTAGACTCGCTTTGCATAATTCTGTGCTTATTCCAACGTTACTGTATGGAAGCGAGAGTTGGGTATGTCAGAAAGAGCATGAAAGTAGGATAAATGCGGTCGAAATGAGAGCACTACGGAAAATCTGGGGTGTAACGCTCGCTGACCGCATTCGTAACAGTGAGATCCGAGAAAGAGTGGGATTGAAAGAAAGTGTTGGTGTTAAAATGCGAAAGGTCATGCTCCGCTGGTTCGGTCTTGTGGAAAGAATAACAGATGAAATATTGACAAAGCAGATATACAATGCGAATGTGGATGGATGTAGGTACCCGGGGAGACCAAGGCTGACATTTCACGATCAGATCAATCGGATATTATCCGAGGGTGGTGTCAAGAGTCTCCGAAACTAGTGTGTTTGTATGAAAAGGGTTATGTATGTGAAGGAAGCAAGACAGGTTTGTCAGGATCGTAAGTTCTGGCACTCGATACTCTCTGCCTACCCCGTAAGGGACTTGGTGTGAAGATATTGTATGTATTAAAAAAGTAAGTACAACGACGCTTCGTCATCGCTACCATAGATAATATAAGCGCTACGTCGACAATGCGTCGTGTTTCATCGACCGGCTTGTTAGACATTGAGGCTTTTTTTAAATGGCTGTCATATAGCAACCTCGCGGTTTTTACAAATTCACCGGGCTTTGTGGGCCGAGCAGAGTGCTCTGCAGTCCGCTCGAGACATTAGTTAACTGGATTGGACTGTTCCCTACAACGCCAGCAACAAGGGCTGTCTCCCAGAAGCCCGTACCTCCACTTGATGCCGCGTTCTGGTTACTGGGTGGATCGATTGGAGAGGTTGCGAATCGTCACTCGCCATTAGGCGTCTTTCGAAAAAGAGTTCTTCGACGTCGAGACCCTAAGCAACCGTGTAGTGTTACGTGTGCTGTTGCTTATTGTGTTGGGATTTTGAGGGAGGCTTGCATTTGTGATCGTTATCGGATCCGATAGTATGTGACGGGGTCTTATAATTTTAGTGGGTACCTGCTTCCGTGTCCGGTGTGTAATCACAAATGGGTGCTAACACCGGGTTCGGGTGGGCCGTCGTTATTTCAAAGTAGCGGTTCGTAGTTCGGATTACTCAGTAAAATACTGCGCTATTTTAGGTAGGTCTAGGTCACCATGTAGGTCTTCGTTGCGTACATACCACGGGCAACCGGTGGCAGTGCGCATGAACCTATTTCGAACTACTTGTAATTTACTAAGGTAGGACGGATAGATATGTGCGAAGGCTACATACGCGTAAGCTGAGATTTTTTTTATTAATTAGTCAATAGAGACTATTAGGGGTTGTCCTGTTTCATTCGTCAAGCGTCAAATCCGAGAGGAAACGCTTGATGAATGGTACACGAGATACTTTACGGGGGAAACCGCTGCAACAACAAAAATATTTCTACCAAACGCCATGGCTGCATAAAAATTCATAAAAAATGTAAAACCAACGAATACCCTCACACAATTACTTAGAGGCCATGGTAGATTCAGGGAATACTAAAACTGCTTTAATATCATAAATAGTCCAAGCTGTATATGTAGTGATGATACAATAGAAAATGTTGCACATGTACTGTTTGGCTGTCCAATCAACAGCCTAGAGCGATATCATCTCCAACAAGCAATAGGTATAAGACATAAATGCAGAAAATATTAAAGAGAGAAAGTTATAAATAGCAAAATAAGTCAAGAAAAAGTGCTTAAATATTATGTAAAAATTGTAGAAAAAGTGATAAAAAGAAATAAGCAACTCTAAAATTGTGCTGAATACTTTATAAAAGTACAAGGTATATCAGCTCAAAAATAGAAAATAGACAAGAGTAGATATAATAAAATAATTAGGCATCAATTGTAAAATATAGAAATAAGAAATTGTACTACAAGAGAATAGTAAAAACTGCGCTTCAATTTATTTTCCCTTGAAAATAGATAATAAGTCAATAAATAAAGAAATAGAGTAGAATTAGGAAAACGGGTGTCCCCCCCCCCATAACGTATGAAAGGAAGAATGAAAGAAAGAACAAAGTATGCGGCATGACAGTGTGAGAGGCATACAAGTAACAACAGGTGCGAAAGGAAAGTTAGAATAGAAAAGTCTGATTTTGTTAGAGGAACGGAAATAAAATAGAGTCAGCAAAGTACGAACTTAGCTTTATTTGTGACTTGTTTTATTTGGGATCCGAACAACATATTACTGGCGAGGATAACCCCTAGATATTTTGTTGTCTTTTCCCAGGGTATTACTTTGTTGAATATTTTGATGACACCCGGTTTCGCCCGTTTGTGTGGCCTAGCTCCTCGGTCAAAGAGCACCGCTGCACTTTTATGAGGGTTCATTTCTATTTGCTACTTCCTGAACCAGTCGCCCAGAATCGTGGCTGCCCGTCGGAGGCGTGGGCCAATATGGCTCCTATTGCGATTGGTCGTATATAGTGACGTGTCATCCGCGAAGAGGGCTACGTGGTCGTGCGGTGGTTGGGGAACGTCGTTTGTGTAGAGGGTGTACAGCGAAGGTGAGAGTATCGAGCCCTGAGGCACTCCCGCCTCTAGGACCTACTGCTCGAAAGAGTACCTTCTACATGAAATCGCAATTTGCGATTCGACAAGTCTAAACTATTACTCATCATACCTATGAGACTAGGTATGATGAGTAATAGTTTAGACCGTTGTGCAAAACCTTGTCGAATGTCTTGGCCAGATCGAAGAAGAGCACTTCCGTATATAGAGGGTGACGTCTATTCAGGCCGTCTAATATCTGCTCCGTGAGGCGGTGCGCTTGATAAGTTGCCCGGAAACCAAATTGCTCATTTATTAACAAATGTTTATTGAAAGCCATATCTATAAAAGAAGAAGAACAAATGGTTCTCGGCTACGACCATTTTAAGGCGGGCGAGGATAAGCTTTGAGGCGTAATGCAACAAAAACATTGAATGAAATATACCTACATACATTGTTACAATCATGTTACAAATTCTCTTGAAGAGGTTATCGTTATGGTTGACACTTGTAGTTGAGGGTTGACTGTCAACACGCACGCTAGCAGCATTGCGCGTATTTATCGTGCATTTCTGAACATCAGAAAAATTATTTATCCGCCTACGTAGTCTAGCTATTCTGTTGTTGGGACTTGACTGCATGAGGTCCCGGGTTTGATTCCCGTCTAACCATAACCTGAGGTTATGACTCCAATGAAATAAAATTTCTATATATAAAACAAAGTCGTGTTATTTATTACACTATTAATAACTCAAAAACGTAAGTAAGTAAGTAACTTCACGTCCATATCCTCGAAGAGGTAGGCAGAGGCACAACCAAGGCACTCACGGCTAGCCGAAGACACTAATTCCTACAATGTGATAGGTGGCAAGCCTATCGCCAACCGGGCTCATATCCATTTTTTTTATTTTTATTATTTTATTAGAATTTTTTTCGCCTCTGTGGTCTAGCGGTCCGGGTGTTGGACTTGACTGCATGAGGTCCCGGGTTCGAATCCTGGGTCGGCCAACACAAAGAAAATTGGATTTTTCCAATTTTCTAATAAAAAAAAAATGTTGGTCGGGATTGGAAATGTGCCCGGTTGGCGATAGGCTTGCCACCTATCACATTGTGGGACTTGTGTCTTCGGCTAGTCGTGAGTACCCTGGTTGTGCCTCTGCCTACCTCTTCGGCGATATGGGCGTGAAGATACTTTTTTTTAAATAGAAAATTGGAAAAACCAAATTTTCTTGTTCCCCGACCCGGGAATCGAACCCGGGACCTCGTGAAATTAAGTCCAACACATGGACCGCGACACCTTCGTTATTTTTTTTGTAAAAAATGTACAAAATTTCATGGCTCTACATGACATTTTTTATGGCATTCATATGGCAAAAGACTGCGAACAAGCACGCGGCTCCCTTTATGGTAAGATATGTTCGCACCTATAGGCACCGCCCAACTAGAAAAATTTTAACTTTCAGCTAGTCCACAAGCTAGCTAGTTACAAACCGCTATAAGTGTCGATTTAGGCGCATATTATAAGAGAATTCTTACTTACCTACCTTACCTATCTTACAACGCCCTTATTAGGATTAGGAGTAACCAGAGATTAGTAAAAATGAGTAACTAAATATAATATATTAATATTATAGGACTTACTACTAGGAGTAACTTAACACAATGATCTTGTTATTGCCGTGTAATAACAAAATAACTTACAACGGTCTTATAATGGTTTTGTTTAAGGGAAATTAGACAGAGCGCTCTTGCAGGTGCTCTTTTAGGAGCAATTAGACTTACAACAGCGCTCTTGCGACTACTTTAGGTGTTGCACTCTGGATTTGCCCTTGTATTGCTCTCTGGAATTTCATTACCAGCGTATTTATCACAAAACGGCGAATCACAAGCGCTGCTGTTATAAAAAAACGAAGTAATTTTATTAATTATGCTTTTATTGATACTTGTATGTTTCCGTAGTTTCATGGATTTACTAGGTACGAGTTATTATGTTTTTATAAACTAAAACAATTTGCGAAGTACATTTCCTCGAATAATTTGTAAAATAAATTATATTATTTTCTCTCGCCAACTTTTTAATGTAATTGGTAAATTCCAACCAACATTAATTATTTGCATAAATTAAAAATAAACGCCATTACAAGATTGTTAGGATCAACTAGTAGGTATATTTTAAGATAAGCTAGAGAGTATAGTCTCTTATATTACACTCACTCTGTTAACTTTAAACCCATTGGTCTTATTGATGACTTGAATAAGGCAATTACTTGCAGCCATTTAATAAATGTAGGGTTCCTTGGCTTCCTTTTAAAAACCTTTGCATAAAAATTATATCCTGTGGTATGTATAATTTTAGGTGAGCAAAATACCCAAGTAAACCTATATACTTACATGTATACGTGTAGTTATCCATAATAATAAGTAGCTAAGTATTATTATTTGCATTTTGAAATATTTTGAGTTACACCGAAACATGGATACTCTTAAGAAGTTAAAATCATCGCCCTCAAACTTTACAATTCTACTTGCAAGTGACTGGTGTCGCCGGAACCGCAAACAATCGCGGTCGCTGCGGGTATAAAACGCGTCGTGAAGTGTGCTCTAAATTTTTGCATTTATATCTACATTTTACAGAAGCCGCGCGCCCGAAGCCGCCGCGGGCGTGGGTAAAAACCGCTCTGAGTTCTTAGACTATAGTGACCGCGTGACTTCGTGCGTGGAAAATCCTACTCCCTGGCCAGGTAGAGACATACAATTTTGTACGTACCACGGGTGGTAATAATAAAGAAAGCCTC
>NJDC01000798.1:51759-76061 GCA_002245475.1 Calephelis virginiensis | reverse complement strand
CCTATATCCCCGAAGAGGTAGGCAGAGGCACAGCCCGACAACTAGCCGAAGACACTTAAGTCCCACGATGTGATAGGTTTCAAGCCTATCGCCAACCGGGCACATATCCAATCCCCAGCAACATTTTTTTTATAAATTTATTATTCTGCTCGGCATTCTACTAGTTTTGTTGGTAAAGTACTATATTTTAACCTGTGCTCGCCCCTTACGAGATACCTGGCAGTGAGAAGCAGATGGTCTACATCTACTCTACTCAGCGGACCTAGACCGACACAAGATGGCATAACATAACATAATATACCTATGTATCTGATCTCCTTAAATTGACAGTCGTATCTACTCCAAATTCGACATATTTCTGCCTATAGTATGTATAAGTGCCTACTTTTATTTGTGTTTATGGTTTTCGATTAATAATTTTAGGAAAAGTATCAATCATATATTATAATTGTTAGGGTAGGTTTTGAATACAGATCTACTAAATATGTTTTTAGCGTCTATGTGAGCGGGTCAGGCAAATAAATTGCTCCTCAAACGCGGAAATGAAGCTAAGCTATTTTTTTTTTATTAAAGCTATATTATATGAGGGACATCGTAGATAAGCCTTTAAAAAAATGTGATTTTTGAAACCTTTTTGATGTAAAACATCTATAGCCGCACGTAAAACCGATTTCTGGCGTGGCGACGCCTGCAGTGGCGACACGTCGCTACGTTATAATATGATGGTATATATATACAGTCTATATGCAGTAGTGTGTACGGTGTGGCGACGCGTCGACATGCGCAATCGACGATATACGATATCTAAAATAGTACGTATACGTATTACTCTAAAATAGTAATATTTTATTTTATCATTATGACATATTTAGTTCCTATCACAATCTGTTCTTTTCTGGATATTACTTTTACAAAATAATGTCGATGTTTCACATCTGCCAGGCGTCCCATGACGGCTCACTTTTTTTTTCAGTTAATCCTTTGAAATATTAATATTTCAAGTGGTGATATTTGTCAGACTATAAGTACTATATTTTGTTTTTAGAATTTCATCACCTGAAAAAAACTTTTATCGAAAGTTGGTTTGAATAGGATATAGTCCCTAATTTCAAATATAGCACATATTCGAAAAACTGTAAAAATGTAAAAGAAAGTGATGAAAAATTATAGTGGTATTTCAGGTCACCAAGTCAATTATTAGGTACTTGCAACTCTCAATATATGTATATGAACTATGCTTGCTACTACAAAAGACAATATCTTTGCTACTAAGGAATCCTTGAAGGGAAAGTCCGACTAGCACTTGGCAAGTTTTCAACATTTTTTTATTTAATCTATGCAGCTCACTACTATGATGTAACGCAAGTAGGCAAGTGACTATTGTAACATGTAAAAAGGAATATATTTAATCTCGTTTATTTAAAAAGCTATCCCACAATAAAATAGGAAATGACACGTAAATTAGTCATAATTTATTACAGCGTAGTCCGATTTCACTGTCTCCAGTTTTTTTATAAGATAAGTCAGCGAACCAGCACAAGACTCCTATTAGGGTAGTCAAGAGATACAGATTTTATAGGTTCGTCGCTATCTTGTCTGTACCGGATACCTCACTGTACGAATTCCAAACCTCTCGTCATGACGGCAGAAATGAGTTAAGGTAAGTTTTAAGTAATGACAGCTTTTTAGAATAAAGTAGTAGGCATCAGCTAGTGTCAATACATTATCTGTGCACTGTGCAACGCAGGATCACTCTCTTCGTGTACATGACACCTTAATTTTTAATATGAATGTATATGATAATATTTTACACGGTCTGATTACTCTTTAACAAATTTCTAATAATACAAGAAGTAGACTTACGGCCAATGTTAATAACATTTCTCTAAAGATGGATTTCAAGCAATCTAGATAGCTGCGTATCCGCCGGCCTATCCTATACCTAATTGCCATATTTATCCTGTCCACAGAAATTTTATTGGCAAGCGATAACATAAAAATGGATCAAAATATCAATCTAGGACAGCAATTTTTGGATTAGGATTGATAATTAATATTGGCCGTTACATACATTTCTATTACCTACATGTCTATTTACCGGCCGTTGATTCATAGTTTGATTTTCCTTAAGTAATTAAAATGATACAAATACTTATTCTATGCCTTAAGTTTGTAAAGATTTGAATGGAGTTTACATAATCACTCCAAAGATTTGATCGAGCAATGAGGTTTGGCGACAGAGACAGAAACATGCCAATCCTATGATTGCTTATTCTAAATATTAATAGCATTGAAACTTATGAATCACTAACTCAGTCAAAAATCAGTCTTCTTTTATGATACGATTAAGAATTAGGATTCTTGATAACATCACATATGGAGACAAACCTGGTGGTCACTATACCAGAGAGCAACCATGATTACGTGACCTACTAAGGTACGATATTAGATTTTAAACTTGTATTATTTATTATTTTACTTTATATGACTTTTATAAAGCGGCCCGCCCTTGCTTCGCATGAGTATAAAATATACATACTTCCTCTTTAATCATTTTATCTATTACAAAACCACATAAAAATCCGTTGCGTAGTTTTCAAGATTTAAGCCTACAAAGGGACAGAGGAAGCGACTTTGTTTTATGCTATGTAGTGATGTGTATTTTATGTTTTTGCCTAAGACTTTATGATCATGTAAGACAATGTAGTATTTGTTAGTTATATAATGACAAATAAATTACATTTTTCGTGTAGGTAATATGTGTGTGTGTGTGTTTGTGTGTGTGTGTGTGTTTGTGTGTGTGTGTGTTTGTGTGTGTGTGTGTTTGTGTGTGTGTGTGTGTGTGTGTGTGTGTGTTATATAGTATTATATCTAGAAATTGTGTCGCTAACAGTTTATTCATTCATTCATTTGTCAATGTAAATAATAACGTAATTTTTTTGTAAGTTTTTCCACTAACTGTCGCATTTTGTAGACGTATTGTCAACTGTTTGAAATGGCATCACGGAGAAAGCACCAATACACAATACCAAGCTGATTTAGAACTCACTGTATAAGACAAAGGTTGTTACTGAGAACCGGAGTCGAATAGAAGCCATTGTTATGCACAACTAGTGCTTCTTCCGAATACTTCGTGTACTTACAAATATAATTATTTTGCGAAAATCCATTGACAAAATAAACGCAAAAATTAAAAAAAAACTACATTATCTATATATTAATGTGTGATGAAAAACTGTGGACCCCTTTTTACGAAAGTTGCGCGGACGCAGGAGCATAAAATTTGGCACACTTATAGTACTTGTGTAGGAGAAGTGCAGAACGCAAATATTTTTTAATAATAATGCTTATAAAGTACATTAAATCAAAAATTAAAACATTACCCACACTACCATGCATTTGACACACACAAAAAAAATATTGATGATAACGATAAAATATCACAGATGGCGCACTAACTATTCATAAAGTTAATTAGTTGGTCTTGAGAAATGAAGATGGCATTTATTATGGTCGCATTTCGAACAATGTGCGACCACTAGTTGAATTAAAACCTCGTAGGTAGCATTGGGCTATATAATTATGACTGTGATTGCTTGGTTTAAGGTGATAGGGTTTTTTAAACCGACGAAAACACGGATGAGGTTTTTAATTTGATATCCACATTTGTTTGTGTTATACATGACTTTATGTAAGATAATAAGAGTAGCCTTATTTTGACATTCTTTTTTTATTAGACAGATTGTACCAAATTTTCTATTAAAAAAAATGTTGCTCGGGATACGATATGTGCTCGGTTGGCGATAGGCTTGCCACCTATCACATTTTGGGACTTAGTATCTTTGGCTAGTCGTGGGTGCCCAGGTTGTGCCTCTGCCTATCTCTTCGGGGATATGGGCGTGAAGATACTTTTTTAGATTGTACCTCCAAAGTCGTTTAGTAAAAATTTTAGGCATTATTGGCTAAGCGCTTTTTCAGTTACACATGATACGTATTTAACTATTTACTTTGACTATATAATAAGTTGTAAGTTGAATAGGCTTTGTGCAGTTACTGAGTTTAAAGTAATTGGATCTCGTGATAATTTCATACATAGGTACTTCTTAAGGCGTTTTTACATTTTATTTTATGATAATGGAAGGTAAATAAGCACGTGAATTTCCTGATGGTATGAAATTCACCCCACCTAGAAACACCAAAGGTAGTAGTGGTGCATTGCCAACCTGAGGCCGGGGTGTTAGGCCTCGAGCAAAGTAAGGCAAGCATTGGACGTTGTAACGACAGGAATAAATAGGGCGGTAGAACCAATCCGGACGAGTCTCTGCAAAACTTTACCACCTAGTAGGATGTCACGGTGTAAGTGACGGTAAGCCTATACTCGCCTTTTTCAAGCTGCCTGGCAGGAAGGCTGATGGTCTATTCAGCAAAAGAGCCCGGACTAACACGGGGATATTGTGCTGTCTTTGACACTATCAAGAAGACTGTCGTCCTGGCTGAACTAATACTATTTGGGCAAATAGCATTCATTTATTTTTTTATGTGATTAGAAAATAACTAGCACACGGTTCTCCCGATGACAGGAGTTAAAGTTGTGTGTCGCTATCTTGCCGGGACTTGCACAGTATGCCGCATATATTGTGCAAGTCTACTCTATCCTCCGCCCTGGAACATAACATCTTCATTGTGGTGGTAGGAATAAGTAAGGCAGTCGCACAACTCCATCACCAGTTTTGCTAATAATGACCCGTTTACCCTATGCTCGCCATATATGAGCTGCGAGTCCGAAAGACAGACGGTCTATTTTACACAGAGAATCCGGCTCAACAAGGGAAATTATCTGACAGTTAATTGAAATTAGCATTTACACAAGGTTTTCTTAAATTTTCTAATATTCCGCTAAACTTCCATTTTCAACTTTATTGCAACAACTTTCTCTTTACAATTACTAATGAAATTAAATAAAAAAGACTAGACTCGCTTTGCATAATTCTGGGCTTATTCCAATGCTATTGTGTGGAAGCGAGAGCTGGGTATGTCAGAAAAAGCATGAAAGTAGGATAAATGCGGTCGAAATGAGAGCGCTACCGAAAATCCGTGGTGTAACGCTCGCTGACCGCATTCGTAACAGTGAGATCCGAGAAAGAGTGGGATTGAAAGAAATGTTGGTGTTAAAATGCGAAAGGGCATGCTCCGCTGTTTCGCTCATGTGGAAATAATGACAGTCGAAAGATTGACAAAGCAGATATTATACAATGCAAATGTGGAT
Source organism: Calephelis virginiensis (assembly GCA_002245475.1). Lineage (NCBI taxonomy): Eukaryota > Metazoa > Arthropoda > Insecta > Lepidoptera > Riodinidae > Calephelis > Calephelis virginiensis. The sequence goes on along the minus strand of NJDC01000798.1, from coordinate 70,795 downwards.
AGCTGTAGGTACCCGGGGAGACCAAGGTTGACATTCCACGATCAGATCACTCGGATATTATCCGAGGGTGCTGTAAAGAATCTCCGAAACCGGCGTGTTTGTATGAAAAGGGTTATGAATGTGAAAGAAGCCAGACAGGTTTGTCAGGATTGTGAGGTCTGGCACTCTTTACTCTCTGCTTACCCCGTAAAAGACTTGTGCGTGAAGATATGTATGTATGTATGTAGGTTTGTATTAAATAATAAAAAGAATAAACGAAATTGTTCTATCCTTTCACGCGTTATGAGATGACTGAAGGAAATAAAGAATCCTTTTTCATTCATTCATTTTTCATTCAATCATTCAAATTTTAAATTTAAACGGCAGTGGGAATAATCGTAAATAGGTAAAGCAAAACATTTTATTACGAATCATGATATAGGTAAGTAATATTAACGGCTTTGTTTACCATGTTCCGTATTTATAGCGTTCGGAGATTGTTTCATTAAGTTTGTAATCCGCACTGCAACTAATGCGGAACCAAACAATTTAGGTATTACTTCGTAATAAGGAACATTTTTTCTAGAATAATCGACTTATCAGTTGTGACTGTTTAAACATGAGCATTTGAGCTAGGAATAATGTTAACGAATACTAATAGTCCCTGTCAACTTTTAAGACATGAGGCAGCGTGTGAGCCAAGTTCAAAGAAAATATCTAATTATCAATAACTAGTGGTCGCCCGTTGGTCGAAATTCGACCATAATAAATGTTAATATCTTGTCGATAAGAACGCCATCTTCATTTCTCAAGACCAATTACTTTGTTTCCAAACTTTTTAGTGCGCCATCTGTGATCTTTTATCGTTATCATCAATATATTTGTTTGTGTGTGTCAAATGCATGGTAGTGTGGGTAACGTTTTTTATTGATTTAATGTACTTTATAAGCATTATTATCGAAAAATATTAGCGTTCTGCACTTTTCCTACACGTAAACCATAAGAGTGCCAAATTTTATGCTCCTGCGTCCTCGCAATTTTCGTAAAGAGGGGTCCCAAGTTTTGGCATCACGTATTAATATAATAATAATAAAAATTTTTTTTTTCTTTTGAATCTATAAAATATTTTTGTGACGCGACGAGATTCTAGTGAATTTAATAAAGGTACTACTACTTTTTTTGTTAGAACAATATAATACTTTGTTCAACGATTTAAACATAAAAGAAACCATCAGTGTAAATCGGATGTAATTTACGCGCAATAAGACTGTAAAAAACGACGCAATTTTCATTTACTTGTTGCTACTTGATATTTTTCTTTTTAAAAGGCAGGTACTGACTTCGCGGTGATTTTATATACTTAAATTTTATCAAGATTCGTCGCTTCTTGGGATATGCTTAATAATGTAGACATTTTCATGTTTTGACGATATAAAAGTCGAAGAAAATTTACACGTTGGAATCAAACCTACATTTCGAATGAAGACTCGTTAATTTTTTTTCGTTATTGACATAGTAATCGCGCAACAAATATACGTAACAAAGATACAAACGACATGAGAATCTTCTCCTTTTTCGTGGCGGTTAATAAAAAAACAAAATGAAAGAAGCTGGGATATTAAACATTTTGTTTAAATAAGTACCTATACCGGCTATGTTTTCAATATTTTGTAGGTTTTAAGGTTTGAAAAAGTTTATATTACCTACTACTATCTTCCTTGAGGTAGTCATTTAAACTCTTTCGAAATAAAATAAAAAACAAATTCTTAAAAATGGGCAATCTTAAGAACTGGGCCATCTTAGGCGCCAGTATCTTATATAATCGTATAACATGATGACAGGACAGCGGGAAAGCTGCCTACGGCCTTGGTATGGGTTAGCTTGAACATGTTACAGACAATATTACTGCCTCGACAATATAAGGAATTTTTCGGGGTTTTGTTAGGAGTATTGTGACGTCAGAATTTTGAGTTTTAGATTTGAGCGTAGACTGTTTTTGGAATTATTCGTCATAATTCAAACATTATCAATGCCCTCTATAACTCAGTTTTTAAGGAAACTTATTGAAGTAAAGGTAGATTATGATCACGTTATGACCTTCTCATTGGTCTGAACAAGAAGAACTACTACTACTTAATTATAAAGTTGTAAAACACTTGTTTGTACATTGAACACATTTTAGAAAAAATATAAGAATGACCTAAAAGGACGCCTTTAAACCTTATTTTTTTTCTTTATTTTTTAATTCTTATCGGTTTTTTGTTTGTGTTAGTGCATAATAAACAACTGGTTAATTTAACCTCTAGAGACCCTGTATCCTCAGACGAGTACATAGACTTTTAAATACCCGTTCTTTTGTTTTCGGCTAATTTAAATTTTGGCGCGCAAATTTGGGTGAGGGCATAGTCCCGATGTACTCGTATAAGTATATAGAAGAAAACTCACCGGAAACGTTTTCTTAGTCTCCGTGCCACCCCTTAATTCTATATACATTATTATATATATTTAAAAAAAGCTCTGGAGTTTAGAGGATATATGTTTAAGCCTATTTTAAAAAAAGAGGTTAATTCTTTGCTTATTTGAAAGTTATTACTTCCGAGGTGCTCTCATTGACACCAAGTCTTTATCTGATGATGGAATTCCAAGGAAATTGGGAAAAACACTTAATTTTTATGTACATAGATAATTTTATAATTGAAATCGATTTTTGTCACCATAGATTTTACAGGTACGACGTTGTCCTGTAGCCGGGACGTCAGGCCTTATAAATTCAAGCCTGTCGGCTACCGACACCAGAATACGTGAGTTCAAAACACTTTGTTCAAACAAAAATTTGAAAAGATACTATACTCTTCAGGCACCCCGTTTCTAAAGGCGAAGTATCCGCTTACAACTAGTGTTACTACTACTCACAATGTATAATGTTATCAGCATCGGCCATGTGTCAATTATTAAATCTACATGACAATATTGACACAACAAAGGTCCATATACAAACGGTAGAAAAGGCTTTATTACATGAAATAGTGCGCACGAGAAGAATCGAGATAGGTACGTGTCATATCCTCTTGTTTACATATTCATTAGGTTACCGAGTAGTTACCTCTGGCATTCTGTTATCTAAGCCCAAGTGCTATAAATTATACTTTAGTATGTCATTGGTTTAATACTTAAGTAATAAGGGGTTACTAATTACTATAAGGTCACTTGCACGTTCCTGGGTTAAATATATAACTGAGATAGCTTATTTTTTACTCATACATAAATTTAACGCAGGAACGTAAAAATGTCCCTTGAAACTTCTTACTAGGGTTGAATCACTTGAAATTTGACAGTTTAACTCATTATTAAATTTAACTTAGAAACGAGAAAGCGGCCCTTAATGCTCAAGTGTGGTGGACGTAAAATCGACATACAGGGGACAGAGATATTTTAGTATCAAACTTTCATAGTTTTTTAACTTAATTATTTTTTAAGAAACTCTAAATTATAGATTTTGTAGTGTTTTTCATTGAATGGACGTAAGTATATGTCCTTGGTCAAATTTAATTAATTTGCAGCATTTACGAAAATTAGCTGGTAGATATTTATGTTCCGAAGAAAGTTATAGAATACCATTTATCTCGCTCACTATAGGGGTTCCCGTGGGAGAGGAGAAAAAAACAAAATGTAAATAGGCTAAATTTCATTAATGCCTAGTCCAATTTAGTTTATTCGTTGTTTGGTATGAAGCATTAGTCTTAGAGACTGTCCCTTGATTGTTTCAACACACATGTTTTGTAGTTTAGAAATTCCAGACATAACAATACTAGCATAAAATGACAAAATAACTTAAAAATCCATAATTTATAGAATTATTTGAACATACAGGTCATTCTAAATATTCATAAATATCTTCACACTAAGTCCCCCTGTCGGCTAGATATAGATCATCCCGTGCCACTGCCAAGTAAACGATGTTGGCCAAGTCGTAGTCGGCTAGTAATAAGTAGATATAATAAAGTTTCACAGCCGCCCTTGCACCACTTTCCCCTAGTAGTCGCAGTATTCACTCGTTACTCTGTTAAGTTAGATAAAGTTATGCAACAAACTTAATCAAATATATAAAAACGATTACACAAAAGAGTTATTAAAGTAACGAAGTTTTTTTTAGGCTCCTGTGTTTGCTCAAATAAACGTTACGTTTCTTGATCAAACTCCAGGAAAAACGAATTTAAAAAATAAACACGACTACACAAAAAAAATATAAGCACCTAAAAATATTTAATAGCGGAGCTACTGGCTCAAATTTGATAAAATTTTATATGTCTACCTATATCCAGATAATCTTAATTTTTAGGCTTGACATTCATATGGATAAGGTTTTTTCATGGATTCTATTTGTTTTTAATTTTCAAGTACCTAAAAGGTAACTCTTTTTTGATATACCTAGTTTTATAATCTACTAGCTGGACCAACAGAAGCTGTCTTTGCCTGACTGATTTTTTTTTCATATGAACCTTTTCCTTACATAACAAAAAAACAAATAGCAAAATCGAGACATCCGTTCATGCGTGATGCGATGACCACTCTAAATGGGGTTTATTTTTATATATAAAGATAATCATATCATAAACTTAGTACCTTTTTTACGAAGTCGAATTTGAGGTGGTCAAATATGTTATCGCTTCCACTGCGTTGGTTCCTAACTCCGATATTGTACCACCGCCTTACTTATCTTACTGCTTCTTTATTGTCATATTCCAGAAGCAAAGGTAGGTCAAATTATTTTTTCAAAAAAAATAACATCTCAGGTTAACGGTAAACCTTGGGTTTGAGCGTCTTCTTGTTTGCCTTCCTTAACGGCAACAGAAGGAGAACAAGGCTTAGCTCAACCCGTTTGAACTCAAAGCTATAAAAAGGGCTGACATTGACAAACGTACAAGTTTTGAACAGCGAAAGCGTTTTGAGTTTATAATCCTTGACCAAAAATAGATTTAGCGAAATAAATTTTAACCTTCTTGATAAAACCTGAACTTGGTTGAAGAAGTGAGGATTATATCATTAATCAAGGATTCATAAATACAATGAAACTCATATGTTTAGTTACTGTTATAATTCTAATACTGTTATCAGTTATGTCATTTTCCTTGAGGTATAATTATTGTTTCTTTGTAAACTGGTGCAGTAGACTTTAGTTATAAATCATTTGTTAGATTTGACCAAACTATTCGAACCAATTCTTAAGTTTAAATGAATAAATATTTAAATATTTGCATGTTTGTAACTCACATATTCACTCACGCTAACCACTTAATGACCGGCGACGAAATGTGTGAAATATTTGTGGTCTGGATGAGAAAATATATTCTGCATCGTACACGGAATTCTCACGAGGCTCTGGACAAAGTAGAGAAAGCCGGATGGTAGATATTCGTGGAGTTGCCGGTTGGTTTATAATATTTTTTTTAAATAATGTTGGATTTTGCAATTTGCATGAACTAAACCAAGTGTACTTTTCTAAATAGCAAAACGAAAGAAACGTAGCCAGAACGCATGGAACAGTCTTGGTTGACGATGTAGTGCTGATACTAAGAAGTGAAATTGCACATCTTTATGGTGCTTTTATCATGGATGTAAGGTACACGGAAGATGTAGAAAGAAGAGCATTTGCAGGGAACAGTGTGAATGTAGTGCTTAGTAAGCTATTTTAAAGCGAGGTTTTGTGTCAGGATGCTAGAATCGTTTTGTATACTTCTGTGCTTATCCTAACGTATGTAACGTATATGTGTATGGAAACCAGAATTTGAAATGTCACAAAAGCATTAAAGTAGGATAGTATTTATCCTACTTGCATGAGTTGATCGAAATTAGTCGGAAAATCTGTAGTGTAACGCTCGCTAACCGCATTCACAACAGTTAAATTTGAGAAAGAGTGGGATAGCGAAAAAAATTTTGGGGTAAAAATGAGTAATTTGACATTACTTTTGTCGGAAACGTAAGGTAACGGACAATGGAAATTGTAACTTTATACTCAGTCTGAACTATACTGGGGAGCCCCAGGGAGCCCCGCCCAAGAACGATCTCAATGTGTGTTCGAATTTACGCTTAATAGACGACGACGACACACGTCGTTTGTACGGTACGGTCGAATTCCTGAGGATGCCTCGGTGTAGAGGCGAAACGTACGTCGAGTGCGATTTGGTGTTCTCTGTGGTGAGTGCTTCGACAAAGTTGGCGAAGGACATGACAAGTGGTGTTTTTGTTTCCCGTGTTCGGACTCCATTTGTGATCTGGTCGCGGAGGTGGGAGGTGGGAACTTTAGGTAGGGTTGTCACATGTAAAGAACGAGACAATTTATATTGCTTCCCGAGCTCTTCCTATATTCGTGTTCTGGTCGCGGAGGTGGGTGGTGGGAACGTCAGTTAGGCTTGTCACATTCTGTGTCGTTTGGAGGATTATTTGCCACAACAGTTACACTGCTTACGCGGAATTAGCAAAATAAAGGCTTATTTTACATCTGTTACTATGGATTTCCGCAAAGTAATGCCTGATTCAATAAAATGTCGGCCAAATCATATGAATTTTTCTTGTATATAAGAATTAATTATCTTCTAACTGAATGCCTTTAGACTTACTTTCAAATTATACGGGTTATACTTTTTCAAGTAAACTTTATACAAATTCGGGTTTACTATGTATCTATGGAAGTCCCGCCTCTTATTACGTAGTATTTATATGCTCTTTAAGTAGTATCTTCTACACAGCGATGAGCAGTGGTATAATATTATTTATCTGTACAAAAAACAGTGTGGGAGTAACAACACAGCCTTGGAGAACACCAACTGCAACAAGTTCATGTAAATGCCAACATGTAATTTAGTTTAGGTAATAGCCAATTTAGTTTAGTAAAAATGTTTTTTAAACAGTGTTAAAGTCTGAGTATATTGAAGGTGCGTATGAAATCGCTAGTTTTGACCGACTAAAAAATTAACAACTCGACTGCATGTTTTTTTTATGTCTGTTATGCGATTTTTCGGATATTAACAAACCGATTAATATTAATTATGTAGTCAGTATGGATGAAAATGTATACATGTGGGATGTTTAAAAAAAATAAGTAGGAATCATTACCTATGTCTTCAAAAAACATATCAAATCGTGACGTGGTAATAACATAATTGGAGTCGGTTTTTACAGTTTTCATGCTTTCAAGATGTTATTAAAGCAAATATGAATTATACAAATACATCAAAAGTACCGCCTGTAATTAGCCTCTTAAATTGTTAGAAATTGTTGTAGATAGGTACTCTGTTCTAGTGTAATATAAATTCGCCCGTTTCTGAGCTTGGTAATAAACATCTGCGATTTTTGCCTCTTTTTTTAGCTAGTTAAGATTTTAAATGGAACAGGAATAAGTAAAATAGTAAGTATCTTCACGCCCATATTATTCCCGAAGAGGTAGGCAGAGGCACAACCAGGGCACCCACAACTAGCCGAAGACACTAAGTCGTGGGACTTAATATGACTTAATGTGATAGGTGGCAAGCCTATCACTAACCGGGCACATATCCAATCTCGAGTAACATTTTTTTATTAGAAAATTGGAAAACCCAAATTTTCTTTTGTTGCCCGACCCGGGATTCGAACCCGGGACCTCATGCAGTCAAGTCCAACACCTAAACCGCTAGACCGCAGAGGAATAATACAGAAAAAAATCCGATTAAAACTGAGAAAACTGCAAGTTATAAATAAGAATTATAAAAAGTATATATAAATGAAGCGGAAACAATACAAATTTAAGTCGTAATCGGATATTTTCAATATTTTCTTTCATAAACATTTTTTCCGATTTATGTCATACACATGTCATACAAATAAGTGTAAACTGCGTGAACATAACATTTTGTTACTATTTTACAAACAAAATATGACGAAAGTGTCATTTGTGACGCATAAAATGCATTTTACTCGAATTCCATCACAGATAAGGATTTTGTAACATATTAAAAAGGAAACTAGTTAAATAATGTTTAAATTCAAATAACAGCATAATTTTATTTCTCATTTACATAATGTAGCACCTGTTACTGTTACTGTATCTTATTTCTATACATCGTCATATGTCACGTGCGGGTGAGAATAACGAAATAAATAATAGGTTATAAGGTCGGCTATTAATCGTGTGATGTTTTCTAGCATTTTTTAACAAACCTGTTGTGTTGGGTGAGGGGGGTGTACAAAGGTCATAAGGAGGGGGGTCCTTATGACCTTTGTACACCCCCCTCACCCAACATTACGAGATGTTTATATGTCGATTTTGAATGGTTTAAAAATAACAAATGAAAATAATAAAATAAGGAAGAAGGAGAAATCATCAGCCTTATATTGTTATAGCCCTGATGAATAAATAGCGAAACCGGTTCACTAAAATATAACACATAAAAATATATTGTGGAAAGTACAAGTGAAATTATAAATTGTGTCTAGAATGTAATTCAAACAAGCACCGACGATAAAAATATAGAAACTAAAAATAAATATAGGAGTCTTAAAGTCATTAAACGTAGTCGACTTTTAATTACGATTGATCTTAGAATTATTGGCATATAGGTAAGTAATTCACTGTCGTCATTAAACGTAGTCGACTTTTAATTACGATTGATCTTAGAATTATTGGCGTATAAGTAATCAACTGTCGTTATTAAACGTAGTCGACTTTAAATACGATTGATCTTAGAATTATTGTCGTATATTAAGTAATTCACTGTCCTCCACCACATTCATATTACGTTAGGTACCTACAATCGCTGTACAAATGAAAGTAGCAACTATTATCTATTTGCAAGCAAGTTGCTGTGGTATTTAAATAGTTTTAATACGCTACCTACCTATTTCACCGATTTTTACACTATACACTAAAATTTAAGAATTCAAAGAAAAGTTATGTTTTCTGGAGCATGCTAGTTGTATTTGTTAATCATGGCGCATACGAAAACAAAAAAAACACAGGTATGACGTCACTTAAACATAGTGACGTAATACCGAATGTGTAAATTTATATAAATATTTTTGAAGTGAAACTTCTTTAGAATCGTTGTGATTTCAAAACGGGTGCAACGGAAAAACGACAGGTAAGTGACACAAATATGTATTCATCTCATTCTTTTGCAGGTAAGAGACACAAATATATATTCATCTCATTCTTTTGTCGATTTACTGAAGTTTCACTTCTATCGTGTGTGAATCGCACACACACACCTTTTGTTTTTTTAAATGTTTCATTCTTGCAATTTAAGTGGATCTCGCCATTATAGGCCAGACTGCCTGTAATGATCTTCCACCCTCAACCACATTACATAGATCCATAGTAGCCAAGTCCGGCAGACATATGTATTGCCTCAGATACGACAATTTTCTTTAAATCACTCATTAAGTAGACATTTTCTAAATAAAATTGTATTTATTAAAATTGTCTCGATTAAATGTTATTTGACATCTTTGAGTGCGGTCGCTACAGTTATACCATGACGAACCCAAAAATCCAAATATTAACATTAAAATTGTAATAGCCGTTCTTAAGTTGTAAATTGTGTGAATAATACGATTTACATTTAACTTACATTTAAATATAGAGATTAGATTCACCTAATTACATAAAAAACTAAGTAATACATAAAGGCCCTAAGGTCAGAAGATGATAGAAGCAAACTTTTTAGTAAACTTTTTGTAAACAAACTATGCTCAACAAAATGTTATAGGAAGCCACTCAAAAATAGGACATTAAAATATGTAGTAGGGTTACTCTTGAATCTCGATTTCAATATGAAATTTTAATGCAAATTGGAATTCGAATCTGATGTGTCATTTTTGGTACTCTTGAATTTAGTACTAGCGCATGATTAACAATTATCGTTTACTAGCCGATCCGGCCAACTTTGTGTTGCCTGACATTAACAGCTAACAGTTTGTATGGACAAAATTGAAGTGTGCTTTTTTTCCACATTCCCAGCAAATTTCCAGACTTTATGCGATCCTTGTCCTGACAATAAACAATACAACAAAATTAAAATTAAATAAAAATAGCAAAATTGGTCCATCCGTTTAGGTGTGAAGCGATTATCATCTAAAATGGGGATTCATTTTTGTAAATATAGATTATAACTAAATATTATATTATTATTAAATAGGAAATTCGCTAGTCAGGTGTTCAACAGTAGCCTCGAACTAGCGCTCCAGGTATTGGACTTAAGTGTGTGAGGTCCCGGGTTCGATTCCCGGGTAGGGCAACAAAAAGAAAATTTAGTTTTTCCAATTTTCTAATAAAAAAAACGTTGCTCGCGAACGTTGTTGGCGAAGGGCTTGCTACCTGTATGGGCGTGAAGACATTTTTAAAATTGCATATCAGATTTCAATTTGCATGAATTCGTGTTTTAATAGTAACCCTACAGTTACAGGGGCGGGGCCAACAAGCTCGTATACTTATTATTTCGGGTTCTTAATTCAATTGAATCTGAGTCCAAACGTGTTGAATAACTTAGAATTAAATTAATACATTAATTAAATGTAAAAATCTGTTTACGTCACATTAATGTTTTTGTTAAATAACCTGTTTTCACGTGAGCAGCTGCAGCCAAGTGTGACTACAACTGCGACCACAACTATTTGTTGAGGGGACTTGGTCGTGGTACTTACTCAAGGCCGTTATATTCTTTGTCTCGTCCAAGAGCTCCCGGTAGATACTTTTTTTGAAATACCTACTTAAATGTTGCACGCGACACGTGTTTCCTGAACTTCTTCACACATGACAGGTTTTATGCATTCGTTTACAAATTTGTAGCACCGTGGCAGTTTCATCTAGTTTTTTTTATTATTTGACGTTGAATCCGCTGTACAACAAAAACGAACTGCAAAATTAAACGGAGAGCTTTCGGGTGTTTATTGTACTGTATTCTTATATAAGTTGAACTGCACGTGAATGTCCACGTTGGCAATTCATCGATTTTTGTAATAGACATGACCCAATCTAATTTTTTTTGTAATGGTTTATGCAATTAGTGAATGCTGTATATCGCATACATTATAAACGGCACGTGGCCTCAAAACTCTACTTTTGATTATACGTTCGAATTTGAATATTCGAAAAGATTGCCGACAATGATTTTAAACGCCTACATCTTCTTTTTTATTAGTGAATTTTAATACATCACATTCATAAAATTTGAAAGTTTTTATAACAACACCCATCCCTAATATAGCTGTAAATCTAATCGATCACGCAGCTTTCGAACAAAAGAAAATCCGCGTCGAAATAAGTCTATTCCTATATGAGTTATGATGATTTTTTCCGTGGAAGGGGATTACAAACTAAATGAATAAAAATCATGTCTTTGGTGCATACCTAATAACAGTACTAAGTTCTAACTACTACGGTACATATAGGTAGTGATGACTCTTTTTTAGTGATTGCCATCTGCCTCACACCGAATATCGGATATCGGATAATGCATAATTTATTGTTTATTATTAACTACATATTAATAATTCGCTAATATTGTGTTCAAGAGTAGGTAGATATAAAATTACTGATGGTGAATGATGATGATGAAGGTATGAAATGAGGGTTTAAAATGATACATCCGATTGCAATTTGCTTGAAATCGAGATTCAATAGTGACCCTACTGAAGTTTTGCTCTTAATTATACTTTTTTCGTTGAAAGGACCGATTTACTACTCCAGAATATCTGCACATTTTTGTCACTAGCCAGTATTCGACAAATTTGTGATAACACAATGCTAGAATTATTGCCGTCAAGCGTATTCGTTTGTAAGCATATTTCTTTGAAATATAGATTGAATATCGTTGGAATTTGAACTCGAGTCAAGTCAAGCAATCGATACGTCGTTCTGATACAAATCAATTAATTGTTTATTGCTTGAAATATCATCGCTGAACGATTTTAATTCATATCACATGATTTAATGGTCAGTTATTGCCCTTTAAACTATTTTTTACGGTGTGGATGGTAAACCCATGTCAGAGGCTCAACAGAGACTATACTTACTTATTTGGAAAAGAAAGGTAGTTTTGGCGGCATTGTAGAAAAAAGATGGACGCAGTTTTGCCGTAATTATTGAAGTTATACTTCTTTTGGCGCGTTAGGAAAAAATGATGAGGGTAAATTTTTACGATGCGCGCGCACACCGTCACGAAAAACCGACATGATGAAGTTAGCTATAGATAACATTTTAGTTTTTAAAAAGATTTTGATCTTATTACGCCGAAGAAGTATAACTTCTAACGCGTGTACATAAGTACACACACACTTTTTTGAATTTTGTGATTATATCGAGTAAAATTGGAAAATTTTGTTCAGTTAAAGTGCACAAGTGAAGTAGGTATTAGTGAAGGTATCTGTGTACCTGTACCTGTGTGTATAACTTTAGGGCATAATGCCACAGCTTAACCTTAGACTGACGGATTTACTATGACGACTTATAACTATTATAAAATAAACTAAAGGCATAAAGTATGGACAAGACCAACAAGAAAAATAAATGTTTATGACGAAAGAAGATGCAGCATGACCAAAAGCCTTAGCCTGATTCAAGAAGAAAAACGGTAAAGCAATATTATTATTTGCGATTAGCTAGGTACTTTAGAGTTCAGTCCAATTTGGCGCAACATTTACATAAAAAATAAAGGAATTAATTTTGCTATGTTTTTTATTCACCTAAATCATATGACACTAGTTGCCTTAAATTTCAATGCCCCTATACTTACTTTCAAATAAAACGGGTTATACCTGGTCACCATGTTATTTAACAGACTCTGTTAATTGTCTGTCAAGTGTAATGTGTCAATTAAACCAAACTTCATACGAAATTCGGGTTTGCTATATGGCTATGGAAGATCCGCCTCTTATTACGTAGTATTTATATACTGTTTGGTTAAGTCCATTTTAGCCTGTGCGAAAGTAGTGATTCAACGCTGCACGCTGCACAAGTAATTATGGTGATTTTGAATAAAGGTCGTCATTTTAACGTAAAACCAGATTCAAGTTCATTTAAATAACAAATAATATTTTTATCTCAGAGTTAAAGTACTTAAACGAGGTTAAAATATTTTAAGAATGTTTATATTCGTTTAAGGTTTTACAAATCGCTCAATCAAAAGAACCACGTGCAAAAGAATGTTATTCGTATGATAATTAAAAAACAATTCTTTTGAAATATTATTTTAAGTATTTTCCCCGTGTTGGTCCGGGCTCCTTTGCAGAATAGACCATCTGCCTTCCTGCCAGGCAGTTCGTAAAAGGCGAGCATAGGCTTACTGTCACTAACACCGTGACATCGTAATAGGTGTTAGAGTTTCGGAGCAACTCGCCCGGATTGGTACCACCCTATTCCTGCTGCCATAACGTCAGTGTTTGCCGTTGATGTGTTTCGGTATGGAGGATAAAGTAGCGGGTAAACTTACTTTTGCTCTAGGCCTAACATCCTGGCCTTAGGTTGGCAACGCACAATTACTACCTTTGGTGTGTCTAGGCGGCTTGAATTTCTTACCATCAGGAAATCCGTCTGCTTGTTTGCCTTCTGATATAATAAAAAAAGAATGGATAAAATTTTGGAACAACTTTAAATAATGTTATATTCTCTCATGCAATATTTTACCATATTTGAGGACTTCGCCTCGATAACCAAGTTAATTAGAGAACTTGTCACCGTTATCCTGATTTTAAGGTCTAACAATTATGTTGGGCCTTCATACGACAGAGACGCTGTTGCATTCCACAAGCTAGTAGGTAAGCGTAGTTGTTCCTGCATTTGAAACGTTACACTGTTAGATAGTATAGGGCTATGAAGATTTTAACTTACCTACTGTTTGGCAAAATAGTTTTTTTTCAAACTTGCGTTCACTGTAAAACATATTTTTTCACAATAAAAAATATTCTTAGAAAAAAAAAAACAACTACAGTTACTATAAAACAACTAGTACAACTAAAGTTTTACTATTAAAGGTTACGACTTTACGGGTTTTACTAACTTACAACTTTGGGAGCTCATATCTTCGAAATGTGACACTTTACCTGCTATTGTCTCAGATCATTTTTTGTTTTTATTAATGTTAGATTGAGTTAGATCCATTTTTGAAAGAATTATTAGTGATTATTATTATGATTTTGAAAAAAAAAAACAAAATGGCAGGCAAAATGTTTTGTTTTATTTTTGAAAAAAAAAAAAACAAAATAGGTAAGCCAGGCTTATACAAAAATCTTTAAGGCTCTTTAACTCCATACTTACTATAAGTTTTTTGTGGATTCACTTGCCATTACACTTCACTTTACTGCGTAGAACTCAATAAATTTTACTTTTGAACAATGTAGGTTTGTACACACTGAAAGAAAAGCCACTAGACCGAATATGCGAGCCTATTTTTAAGTTTATATGTAATTAATTCGGCTCTGTGGTCTAGCAGTTCAGGTGCTAGACTTGACTTTATGAAGTCCTGGGTTCGATTCCCGGGTCGGGTAACAAAAAGAAAATATGGTTTTCCTAATAAAAAAATTATGTTGCTCGTTATTGGATGTGTACCCGGTTTGGCAATAGGCTTGCCACCTATCCCACTGTGGATTTAGTGTCTTCAGCTAGTCGTGCGACTCCATGGGTGCCCTGGTTGTGCCTCTGCCTACCCCTTCGGCGAAATGGGCGTGAAGGTACTTTGCTTTACTATTATTTTATATGTAATTAAAATTCCACGAGAGAAAATTACTTATAGTACCTACTTCCTACTTTACTTTTCTGTGCCTAGAGCAAGTGTGATCGTCGCAACAAATGATTTTAACAAACACGTCTGAATGCTTTATACTTTATAGTCTACACCTTGCAGTGCCATTGAAGTATTGATTGACTTTTACTTCCCTAGTTCACGATAAAATGGAACATGTACCTATATACAGGTGCAAGTGCATCCCTAATTATAATGTTAACGTCTCATCCGTCAGTAATGTTTAATTTTTGCCACAACTTTCATTATTCTGCTGCAGACAGCGACATTTGCATAGCGCTATTTTTATTGCGAATTTAAACATATGAAATTAATCAATATCGAAAGTAGTCTACCAAATAGTTTAAAGTCGGCATTCGTCGCGTAGGTAATTGTAGTTAAGACTAATTAAGAATAATCAGAAGATTATAGGAATTCAATGTTGCCATGTTCGGAACAGTCACGTGTACCATGTGATTATATTAATTAAAAGAAATGTAAATTTGGCAGTAATTAGCATAATTAGAATGTGGTCAAGATCCAAGGTTAGTATAATAAAGTTAATGAAATGCATCGATTCGATCAATTCGGCGGTAGCTACCTACTACGAGTGTATGGTGTGTGTGAGAACACTTACAGAAGAGCCTCGCTGATAGGCGCTAGCTCGTAGGTTTTATTTTACACTACCTGTTACCTGCGACTTTGCTCGCGTGGCAGTTAATTAATATATATTTACTTATAGCTCATAAATAAGGACTTTCATACAAACTTTCAATTCTTATTTCCCCCTTTAGGGTAGCAATTTCTAGAAACGTTTAAAAACGTATTTAGTTATTTTTAGTAAGTGGCTCAAAAATAAAGTTTCATGTTTCTAACCTAAAAAATGACGGTTTTCCATACAAACTTCCAACCCATTTAATAAATAAATATCAATTTAATAAATAAATTTAATAAATATCTACCTGTTCCTGGAGATGGGCGTTAGTAACTGCGACACATTCGTATGACTATTGCGGTGGCTATCGTACTGCTATCATATGTGAGTTTGTACCGTTTCAAATAGTTTTTTTTTATTTTTCATTAGGGGGGGGTATACCCCATTAGGGGTAGAATTTCCAAAAGTCCGACTTTAGCGTAGACGTCTACGCAATAAAACGACCCTACTTGCCAAATTGCATGGCTGTAACAAAACATCTAACAATTTTTGCTCGGCGACGATGAATCAGTCATTCAGAATATGTTTTTTTTTCAGTATTGATATTTAGAGTAAAAAAAAAATTAGAGTAACAAAATAAAATTTTACTAAACACAGATTAAACTAGTTACAAGTGGTACTTGTTCTTGTACTCCTTATAATACAAACGGAATAACACAAAAGTTAATCGAGTTTAACATTTGTATTTTAATTCCCATCCCATTTAAAATCTAAAGTAGGTATATTTAATAAGACTCAGCAAGTAACCAAAGATATCTATAATTGAATTAAAGTTGCAGCTGTTTGTTACCAAGCCCAGACGAAGGGGAATTAATGTTACATGAGAAAAGAGTATCTAAACCAATTTCTAATAATTTAAGCACAGTAATCAAGATCGCATCTGTGGTCTAGCGGATCAGTTGTTGGACTTGCCTGCATGAGGTCCCGGGTCAAGCAACAAAAAGAAAATTGGGTTTTTCCGATTTTCTAAAAAAATGTTGCTTGGGATAGGATATGTGCCCGATTGGTGATAGGCTTGCCACCTATCACAATGTGGGACTTAGTATCTTCGGCTAGTCGTGGGTGCCCTGGTTGTGCCTCTGCCTACCTCTTCGGGATATAGGCGTAAAGATACTAACTAATTAACTAAGCGCAGTAAAATTGCAAAACGCCGCCTACAATTTTTCGTTACCACGTCACGATTTAATAATATTTTTTTCTATCATTTGAAATCTAATGATTACGAGAGTGTCGCGCATAAATTTCGTTCACACCCTACTAGAGGTTTCCACATTCTATTACTGGTTTTTAAGTTACAACTTTTTTTATGATATTGGAAGGCAAACAAGCAGACGGATTTCCTTATGGTAAGAAATTCACGCCGCCTAGAGACACCAAAGGTGGTAATGGTGCGTTGCCCACATGATGCCGGGATGTTAGGCCCCGAGCAAAAGTAAGTTTACCGGCTACCTTACTCTCCGAACCGGAACACGTCATGACGTTATGGCGGCAGGAATAGGTAAGGCGGTGGTACCAATCCGGGTGAGTCGTTGCGAAACTCTACCAACTAGTCAGATGTCACGGTGTTAGTGACGGTAAGCCTATGCTCGCCTTTTACGAGCTGCCTTTCAGGAAGGTCTATTCTGCAAAGAAGCCTTGACCAACCTACTTAATCAATGTACTTAAAAAATCCTCTATTTCCCTATTTCGCGTGGTCGTCGCATCATGCCTGAACGGGTTGACAAATTTTGTAATTCTTTTTTTGTTGCGTCAATTAATTCTGTATTCATAGTGGACACAGGACAGCGTCTGTCGGATCAGCTCTAAGTTGTAGTTCTAAAAATACATCATGAAACATTGAGCTCCCCGAGGCCGGCAATGCGAAAGGTATTTTTTCATTTTTGTAATAAAAAATGCCTTTAGCCTGGTTGGCGATAGGTTTTGCCACTTTTTACATTCTGGGACTAAGTAGGAACCTTCAGTTAGTCGTCGTTGTCTTGGCTGTATAAAGGCGTAAAGATACTTTACTTTTACGTAGATATCACTGGATCGGTACGCAGCTTTTCTCTGAGAATATAACTATAATAAAGACTGACTATAATAATAACTGTCTTATTAATAAGGTTTAAGTAAAGTTTAAGTAGATATTATAGTCAGTATTACAATGTAATAAAGACTGCAAGACCATCATAAACCTTCGAGTACTTTAGTCTGTGTTCACTAATAGAATAGTATTAGATCAATATGAGAAGAAAGCATATTTCAGCTTGATATCAAGAAACTTTATAATAATCAGGTATCTTCACGCCCATATCCCAGAAGAGGTAGGCAGAGGCACAACCAGGGCACCCACGACTAGCCGAAGAAAGTCCCACAATGTGATAGGTGGCAAGCCTATCGCCAATCGGGCACATATCCAATCCCGAGCAACATTTTTTTTATTAGAAAATTGGAAAAACCAAATTTTCTTTTTGTTGCCCGACCCAGTATTCGAACCCGGGACCTCATGCAGTCAAGTCCAACACCTGAACCGCTAGACCACAGAGGCGATTAATAATCATTTAATGAAATTGAGTTTTTCTAAATTTATTTAAAGTTAGGCCTCTCCATTTTTAACAGTAAAATGTTAAGCACTACATAGTATAAAACAAAATCGCTTTCCATATTCCGCCCCAATGTACGCTGCTTAGGTTTTTGGAAACTACTTAAAGAAGTTTAATGCGGTTTTTTAATAGACCGAATGAATCAAGAGGAAAGTGAATATGTATAATAACATTGAAATTTGCACACCCATGCGAAGTTGAGACAGGCTGCTAGTAAAATGTAAAGCTCGATATACATTCAGATTTATTTTCGATATTTTACCTTGTTTAACATATACTGGGTTTAACCAATATAAGTTACTAAAGTTGATTTTATTCATTTAGAAGCATTCAACCGCCTCGTAGATCGAGGGGCTAGCATACACGTCTAACACTACACTAACCACGAGGCTAGAGTTCGATTTCTGACGGAGGTAGACATTTGTGCGACGAACATCTGAATGTCTGTATCTGTTTAAGTATTTATGTGTATAAGTATTGTTGACTAACACCCATAACACACGCATATAATTTGCCTACTTTGGGGTTAGATCATTTAGTGTAATTTGTCCAGGGGTATTTATTATTTATTTGTTAGGGTTAAATTGCACCAGATTTTACTGGCCCCAAAACGAAATTTCAGACAAAAGATTGTCAATTTTAGACACAAGAAATACTATTACATAGAAATATTTAAATAGATACCAGAACAAATTTATGCAGACAACTAAATGTTTATCACACAAATGCCTGCCCCCGTCGGGAATCGAACCCGAGCGTCGCGATTCGTCGATGCAGTTAGGCGAATACGCTAGCCACTCGACCAACGAGGCGGTTTGCGCAAGTTTGCGCGTTTTCCGCTAAAAAGACTACCTTTGTCGCATCTCCTCGATTTGAGAGCGCTTCCCTTTCTGCCACAGCCTGCATTGGTATACTTGGCGTTGAAATTTCGAGTAATGTTCAATTTCGTGGTCATCTGGAGGAGAAGACTAAAATAGCCTCTAAAAAACTTGGTGTGCTCAGTAAAGCGAGAC
>NJDC01000798.1:38677-51220 GCA_002245475.1 Calephelis virginiensis | reverse complement strand
ATCTTGAAGAAGATATCAGAGTTATCCATTGTCGTTATCCATTTTGACGAGCAAGATAAGTCAATTTATTTACGCAAGGACTTAACATTATTATATAAGGTTGGCAACGCACTTTTTACAGCAGTGTTTACAGGCACATGGTATTTTTTATCATTTGAAAAAGCGCGAAATTTAAGTACTTGTTAGTTAGCTTTGCTATATATTTTTTTATATACAAGAGGAGGCAAACGAGCTAGTGGGTCACCAGATGGAAAGTGATCACCGCACCAGGACCCCAGAAGTATCACATATGCGTTGCCGACCTTTAAGGAATGAGTACTATAATATAAAAATATTGATACTGGAACAAAAGTACCCTATGAAGTTCAATTAAAGATAATTCGTCTTAGAAATCAGAATACCTATTTACCACTACTCTTGAAATTCGATTCATGTAATATTGGAAATCGGAATCGGATATGTCATTTAAATACCCTTGAACAACAATATTGGCGAATTATTAACATTGAATCAGTAGTAAACAATAAATAATTTTATTGGATTCGTTGAATTTATTTGTAGGTATTCAGTTTCAATTCAATTCAACGAATCCGAAAAAAAAATTTATGTTAACATATTTTTGGTATAATTTTGGAAGGTAAACAAGCAGACGGATTTCCTGATGGTAAGAAATTCACGCCGCGTATAGACACCAAAGGGGGTATCGGTGCGTTGCCAACCTCGAGCGAAAGTAAGTTTACTGGCTACCTTACACTCCGAACCGGAAAACGTCAATGGCAAGGACTGACGAAATGGCTGTAGAAATAGGTAAGGCGGTGATTCTTCCGGACGAGTCACTGCGAAACTTCACCACCTATTAGGATGTTACAGCGTTAGTGACGGCAAGCCTATGCTCGACTTATACGAGATACCTGGCACGAAGGCAAATGGTCTATTCTGCAAAGGAGCTAGGACCAACACGGGGAGAAATATAATAATCCACTAGCGCTCCGTTCAAAAGTACATAAAATGACATACCTATACGATTCCAATTTCCCACTCGCATGATATAAAGATTCAAGTGCTGTGCAATTTTTAAATAGATTAAAATATTCCTGGACAAGATACATAAATTGAATCTAACTAAGCAAATTATATGCTTGTGTTATGGGTGTAAGTTAACGATTCTCGTGCATAGAAACACTTAAAATAATACCAGAATAAATTAAATAAACACCCAGACCCGGAAATGCAGACATCCAAATGTTCATCACACAAATGCCTGCCCCCGTCGTAAATCGAACCCCAGCCTCGCGGTTGATCGGTGTAGTTACGCGTGTACGCTAGCCACTCGACCAACGAGCGGTCAAGAGAGATTTTGTTGATTATTAAGAACTTACAAGGTAGTGTAAATAAAGAGCGTTAAGGAAATATTTTATAATTTGAAGATCGTCAACTAATCAGAATATGACGATTCACACTGAGGACAACAGGAAATTTCCAAATCGATTCTTATTATTTTTGCTTAAATAAATTGTATACTTATGGAAGATTGAAATATAAACGTTGTAGTGTTTATAGCTATTATATTTTTTTTTAATGGACACAAGTGAAGCAATTTTGCTACGCGAAAAACCACCATTTTTTTTGAAAATGACTAATGTGCTGCCAACCTCGCGGTTTTTACAACTTTACCGGGCTTTGTGGGCCGAGCAGAATGCTCAGCCCGAGACATCATTATTTAGATGTCGCTTAACACGCGAAAAGGATCGCTACGAAAGCAATATTTAAAATAACTATAAATGTATAAATAAAAACGAATTTCCATTTCCATTTCATTGCATCACTCCTGAACGGACGGACAAATTTTGCTTATTCTTTTTTTGTTATGTTGGTTATAGTCACGAGAGGGTTAACATGAAAAGAAAAACTGGGAAAATTGCAGGGAAAATAAAAAAAAAACAATACTTTAATAAACCTCTCTGTTTTGAAACAGACATCATCACAAAAACTCCGTTGGCAAAAACGGCCCTTCATTTGCAAGTTTCCAAGTTAAATATTTAACTTTGAGATAGCTTCTGATTAGGGGTTATCACTTTATAATTAACAGTTTAACTCATAAACGTGCAAAAGGCCTTAAGAGTGTCAAACTCAGAAGAAGAATACGCTTTCATTAATAAATCCGTCTGAATGAGATTACAGATAACAGGTTTTCATAACGCTTTAAACCTCACTTCATATTATTAAAGTTAAAGAAATTATCCTTAACATCTGATACCCATTGAATTGGTAGCTGTATCTCTAGCCATTATACAGTAGTCTCATGTACCTCTTCAGTCAGAACATAATAATGATTGTTATAGCAACCTGCTAATGCTGTGGTAAAATGATTTTACTACATGAAAATGTTGATACCGGTAATCTATCAAATTTAGGGTGATTTAAAACTATATTCGAAGTTAACTCAGAGATAATTGTTTAACCCAGGAGCGCGCAAGCGGACCTTTTTTCTTTTGTGTGGTGGTTGTGATAGTAGATATTTAAAATTAGCCGACCAGGCGAACTTCTATCGATTGTCATTAACTAGCTGTTAACAGTTTTTATGGGCAAAGTTGGAGTGTTTTTTTTTTCATTTTCCGTGCAATTTTCCCGGTTTTTCTCTTTATATGATCCTTCGTTTAATCCGGGATGCGATGACCACACGAAATGGGGATTCATTTTCATTGATAAGAAGAGCCTAAATGTCACTGAATATTATAGGTCATTTATATTTTGTATGTTCTGTATTTTTAAGTCAAACATTAATTTAAACATTTAATTGGAATCGTAAGTTTTGTTGAATTCTTCGCAAAACCGTCAACAACTATTGTAATCATATTTTTTCTAAATTTGTTTTTGATTTACTTGAAATTTTTAGGAATGATAATAATCAAATAATATTGATGCGATGGAAACCATTTACAAATTCAGGTTTCCAAATTTCGTAACAATACGTGGTGGTGAAAATCATCCTTAATAACATCAGAAGGGATATTAATTGATTAACATATTGTTTTAGCAACAAAATGTCATATTTCTGAGATGACTATAGGTACTTAATTTACTTATTCTTAATGCTTTTCCTAATTACTCCTGTGGTATCGATGAATGGATCTTAAAAAAATATCCATAAGCTTTTCACGTTTCGACAAGGCTATTTGGACAAATCTATCTATAATAACATTTGATTACATTAATATTATTTCTAGTTTTTCTAGATATTTTTAATTTCGTGTTAATTTGATTTTACATTCAACCTTTCGTGTAATATTTTCCGTATTGACACCATACGGCTACGTTGCAGTTTAAACTCTTCCATTACTTCAAGTTTTAATTTGTTGATACTAATATTAATTAATGATTTAAAGTCGTTTGCAATTTCTACATCGGAATTAGTTTTAATGTTTTATACATAATTGTGAATTTTAACTAAATGTTACATAGGTAAGTCCTTAATTTAAATGTATCTATTATTAAAATTACTATTAAATAAAATATATTAATATACAATATTATACTTCTATTGTGGGTATACCATATCGATAATGAGTAAAACTAAATGGATCAAAGAACATTTTATTATTTTTTTTAGTTAAAATATGTTTATGTAAGTAACAGCTGTGTTATAATAAATATTGAAGTTTTATATATATTTTTTATTTTAGAAGTTAACTTCCTTAAGCAATTAAGAGCATTGTTTCAAATTCATGTTTTTATTTTTTTTAAATCTTCTGGCTTACAATAATTTATGTGGTTATCAGCACTTCATTTTTTTTATTTGAGGAATTAAAAAATGTATAATCACTTCTTATGTTACTTTTACAATAATGTATATTACCAGGCTTCGTATAGGCAGGCACATGTTTTATACGAAAATTAAGTTATTAATTTTTAAGGAAATTTTAATAATTTAGAATATTAATAAGTTTGCTGATAAAAATATGCAAAATTTTAAATATGCTTCGTCTTTATCATGATTTGTAATATTATGCACTATTTACCTGAAATCGATTCAACCAATAAAATAAACTCATAGCTTTTGACACGCAATGCACTTATTAAAAAAAAACAGGTGATTAGAAAGCAGGTTCGTCTTGTGGTAGGTTATGGGCACTCACTTATTTTTGAGATGTAGATCGTGGCGTAGTCTGTATTGGGGCCTGGGTCAGGTGCACATTCCTTGGAGATGGGAATTGTTATTCTGCGAGCGCGACGTGTTGGGGCTTCGCGTCGGACAGCGGCGGCGCGTGGTGTCTCGACCGCGGTTTGAGCGCGACTACCGGCCCGGCGGGGCTCCTGAGACGGATGCGCGGAGGCTGCGCGCTTGCTCTCCCTCACCCTTCAGGACGAAGGACTCAGAGGCCTATTGCATAACGCAATGAAAATACATCTATGTTCTCAGTACTCACATATGCTGTCTGAAGCTCAATTTGTGCAGTGCATGGATACATTGCTTTATCTTATGACATGTCTTCAATAACAGCTCTTCAACTTTCCTGATGAGATGGGAAGATACAAATAGCATATTTATTTACTAATGTCAGGTAGATATTTCGTAGTTTCAGTTATTAATATTTAATACCACTGCATTCTTTTTAACTGCATAACTAGCTAGGTTAACTACTTACACAGTTATGTATTACCTAATTTATTTTTTAAATATGTTTTATAGAATTTCTGTTGTACTATTACCTACCTGACTCATTATTATTTTAAAATTTTAAATGAATTTCATAATTTTAAAATATTTGACGCCTCTGTGGTCTAGCGGTCCGACGTCGGACTTGACTTCTTGAGGTCCCGGATTCGATCCCCGGTCGGGCAACAAAAAAAATTAGAAATATATTTTCTAATAAAAACAACGCTGTCTGGGATTGAGTATGTGCCTGGTTGGCGATAGGCTTGCTACCTATCACATTGTAGCACTTAGTGTCTTCGGCTAGTCGTGGGTGCCCTGGTTGTGCCTCTGTCACTCCTTCGGGGGTATTCTATTATTTGTTTACCTAGGGTGTTAGAAAAAGTTCGACCCCAAAAGCCCTACACCATAAAAACGCTTCTTCACACACGGCCAACCAAACAAAGTTATTTTTAACTTCTGACAAAGTAGGTACATCTCGTCACTCATCCTGCGCATAGCCCCGACCTAGCACCCTGTGATTTTTGTAGTTTTCCCAAAATCAAACATTTGATAAGAGGTTTTTCTTCAACTCAGAAGAGGTAGGGATAGCGTTCAATCAGCTCGTAGAAAACATGCCTACAGATCTGTGGTCCTCCTGTTTTAAGAAAATGGTTCCATCGCATGCAAAAAATATAAAAAATGTAAAAATAAAAAAAATATAAAAAATATAAAAAAATATATAAAAAAATATAAAAAATATAAAAAAATATAAAATATAAAAAAAGCAATAAACATAATATTATGGTCATAACATGTTGTTTTTTTAAGTTTCGCTAAACTTATAGTGTGACCTACGTAGGTATTAGGTACGGCTCTAAAATTGGGTTGGTGGACTATCTAAGTCTATGGGGTTCTTAGGAGCCCTCACTGAAGTAAGTAGGTAGGTATATTCTATAAAAAAATGGTAGTGCAATATTCCTGTGACATGTTTTAGACTTACCTAGTCATGCTAGCTATAATTCGAAATGAAGATGCACTGTAGGGTTATTCTTGAATCTCGATTTCAATTCATGCAAAATTTCAATTTTCATTTTATGCAAATTTTAAATTGAACTCGGAAAGGTAAATGTCTCCATGATTGGGACTTTCGAGAGGGACTTCAATGTAAACTAATTTATTAAATAAAATCTTGTTGACTGTTGTTGAGAGTTACTCTTGAATCTCGATTTAAAATTCGAAATTAAATACCGAGGTAGGTATGATTTATGTCATTTTGTAGGTACCTATTTTTGAACTCAATAGGTATTAGCTAATTATTTACATTTAGTTTTACAACTAGGTATTAACGAATCCTAATCCTTCCTAATCCTAATATCCTAATCCTATTAATATTATAAATGTGAAAGTTTGTGTTACTCCTTCACGCAAAAAGTACTAGAACGATTTTCATGAAATTGGGCACACACATAGAAGGTAACTTGGATTAACACATAGGATAGTTTTTATCCCGAAAAATTGTTCCTGTGGTACCATTTAGCACAACGCCGCAGGCAACAGCTAGTTCGATATATTTTTTTTAATTATTATTAACTACCTAAATCAACAATAATCAAAATTAATAATTAATATTCTTTTGTTATTAATTAAATTTTAATAATTCGAAATGAAGATGCACTTTAGTCTTGAGTCTCGATTTTAATTCGTGCAAAATTTTAATTTTAATTTTATGCAAATTGCAAATTGAACTCGATTAGGTAAGTATGTCATTTCACACATACCTACACAGTTTTAGTGGCTTAGGCATTAACATTAAGTTTTAAAAAAATTTAACGAATCCAATAAAATAATTTATTTTTTATCGGTAACTAAATATCAATTATTCATTAGGAGGTATTGTGTTCACGAGTACCTAAAATGAACCGATTCCAATTTCTAATATTGCATAAATCGAGTTTCAAAAGTAACCCTACTGGTCAGTTTTTTTTACAGTAGGTAGTTAAATAGACACATAGTTTAGTAAATGCGTTTAGACATGTTTTAAACATTTTGTACTAAAGTCGACATTTTTACTTACTACAAGTTCTTACCTATTTCAAATTCGACTGATGTCAACTTAATTACAAATTAAGTACCTAAACAATTTCTTATCAGTAGCAATTACAACTAGTTACTATTTAATAATTAGGTATACCTAATGTGTCCGAGTCACAAATTAATTATTCTTGCTACAGTTACAATTGTGAAACTTTCGTCCATTGTGAATTCTTGAAAAATGACGTACGGCAACTATTTAAGTAGTAAGTAGGTAGGAAGAGTAACAATTAACATTGAAATTGTTAACTTTGTTCTCCATATCCTTATCCCCGGATCGAACGAATAAAACCACAATATTTGATTTGTTATGCTTGCCATGTTTAAAATCCGAATTTGCTCATAATTATTTCAAATGCCGGACAAGGGTTTAAAAAGCGGAACCGTACATACATACATATCTTCACGCCAAGTACCTTACGGGGTAGGCAGAGAGTATCGAGTGCCAGACCTCACGATCCTGACAAACCTGTCTTGCTTCCTTCACATTCATAACCCTTTTCATACAAACACGCCGGTTTCGGAGACTCTTGACACCACCCTCGGATAATATCCGATTGATCTGATCGTGAAATGTCAGCCTTGGTCTCCCCGGGACAAAGCAGATATACAATGCGAATGTGGATGGATGTAGGTAATCCATCCACATTCGCATTGTATATCTGCTTTGTCAATCTTTCATCTGTCATTCTTTCCACATGACCGAACCAGCGGAGCATGCCCTTTCGCATTTTAACACCAACACTTTCTTTCAATCCCACTCTTTCTCGGATCTCACTGTTACGAAAGCGGAACTGTGCTAATTCTATTTAGAATGTGAATTTTTATGTATATTTATGTATGTTTTTAGGTATAAAATTCGTACCAAATTATGAAAAGCGGGATGTTTAGCAGGAACACCGCACACACTCGGAGCGGGCTACGGGAGTTGGCCCGTCAGGTTTGCTTTACTTTGTACTTTTCTTCATGCAACACCATGAATCCCTCCTGTCAGGTGTCGGAATATAATCATCAAAGGTTAGTAGAGAGAAATAGTTTCTCACATAGTGGTACTTATATATTTTATGAAAGGTTGGCAACGCACCGTTACCCCCTTTGAAATTTATAGGCGGCGCGAATTTCTTATTATCAGGAAATCCGTCTGCCAGTTTATCTATCTATTATCTATCACTGAAGACAATATTTTTTGTATAATTCTTCAGATATTCAAAAATAGTGTTTGTAATTGAAAAGTGCTACCGATAATTTTTGATTACAACATTAACTTTTTTAATTTTAAACCAAAGCTTTATTTCGTTCGCTAATTTTATTTCATAGTTTATCTGTACTAAGTTTAAAATAGCATGTCCTGTAGTCAGTGCTGATTCATCGCTGAGCGATAAAAATAACTATGTTAATAAAAAACGACTTCAAAACTAAAAAGTAAAAAATATTTAATCTTAAATAATACTACCTACCTATTATTTACATGTGCTATTTACTAATAGATTTGAAGTCGATGCCAAGCTAGTTATATTATAATTATAAGTAAATATCAAATTGGACTGGCACCGACTTCAAACCTATTAGTAAATAGCACATGTAAATAATAGGTAGTATATAATTAATATTAAGTTATAAATATTTATTATTTTTTACTTTTTAGTTTTGAAGTCGGTTTTTATTGACATAGTTATTTTTATTTAATACTTTTTAGTTTATTGCTGAAATTATTTAATTTAATAAAAATGGACATCGGGATAGGTGAAAGTAGACAAAAATGCTCATAAAATAAAAACAAAGGGACCTACATGAATCAATTTTTTATAAGACCAATCCAAAACTATTCCTCATCGAACAAAAAAAGAATTACGTAAATCGGTTTAGAAACCTCGGAGAAAAAATATACCGACCGAATTGAGAACCTCCTCGTTTCTTTGAACTCGGTTAAAAACTATTAAAAGTAACATCCTCGAAATTTGGTGAGTAGGGTCATTTTATTGAGTGGAAACCCACTAAGAACGGAATTTTGGAAATTCTACTATTAAGGGGGTGAATTGGGCTCAAAAATTTGTAACCAGGAAGATCGTCATTTTATAACTTAAAAAAATTAACTTTATTTTTGGGCTACATATTAAAAATGATTATTATGATATGATTTAATAAATGATTAGATATGTATAGAAGCGTTTCTGGAAATTTTACTCCTAACGGGCTGAAATAGGGGTTAAAGGTTAATATAAAAGTCCTAAATAATATAGTCAGTAAATATTTTAACTGCCACGCGAGTAAAGCCGCAGGTAGCAGCTAGTTTTCTATTAAGAGCTAAAAGGGATATTTAACAGGTAAACCATAAAACTATCAATCAATATACTCACGGCATGGTTTTTTGTATTCAGGCTACTGTGTGTGTTACCCTCTCTGTGTGTGCCACATGTCATAAAAATCGGTTAAGTAGGTTTTGCGTGAAGGATTCCCCGTGTTGGTCCGGGCTCCTTTTTAGAATAGACCATCTGCCTTCCTTGCCAGGCAGCTCGTAAAAGGCGAGCATAGGCTCACCGTCACTAACACCGTGACATCTGACTAGGTGGTAGAGTTTAGCAGGGACTCGTCCGGATTGGTACCACCGCCTTACCTATTCCTGCCGCCATAACGACATGACGTGTTCCGGTTCGGAGGATAAGGTAGCCGGTAAACTTACTTTTGCTCGAGGTCTAACATCCCGGCTTCAAGGTTGGCAACGCATCATTACTACCTTTGGTGTCTCTAGGCGGCGTGAATTTCTTAACATCAGGAAATCCGTCTGTTTGTTTGCCTTCCAATATCATAAAAAAAACAAATATATTAACTTTCGCATTAATAACATTAGTACGATTGTAAAAATACACATTTTCTAATTATTGTTGCCCGACCCGGGGATCGTACCTGGGACCTCATAAAGTCAAGTCTGACGCTGGATCGACCATAGAGGCGACAGTTCTTGATATTAGTGAAATTATAATCCTACACAATTAAAAATCCTACAAACCGACTAATTGCTTGATATTTAAGCATACACATCGTTAGACTCTAAATATGGTAATAGCGCTTAGCCGTTGCTAATAATTCCGAGAACTAATATGCGAATTTAAACTATTCTTTTCAAAAATATTACTAACATATGTTAGTAAAAGTGTAAAATTTAAATTTAATTTGATGATAACAGGATCATAAAGTCTTACACGTAGACAATTAAACAGATTAATTGTCGGAACGTAAAAAATAATTATATTATAACGACATTAATTAGAAACAGATTTAGGTACTTACATTTTCCCTCAGCGCTGGCATGTGGGAGATGTTGTAATTATTGAAAGTCTAATTTGTTGGATGGAAACCTAATTCAGATGACATCGCTGAGCAGACTACAAATATATTAAATCCAAATAAAATTATTTAAATTTGCAATTTCCCGCCAAAGAAATATATACGTATTATGGCGTGACAAAACAGGCAAAATAGTGGCCTATGAATGAATTGGACCTACCGGAAGCTAAAACTCCCAAATATATCCAGCTCCACACAACACACACTTCTAAGCTGTTTTATTAGCACTAATAATACACACACAGATACTATTTGTATCTGCTCGACTTTCGTGAAGTGCAGTTGAATTCACCTGATGATGTTTCAGTTACGAAGCGAAACGTACGTTGAGTTTTTAGTAGCGTGTGTATTGTTGGTGCTAATAAAACAGTGTAGTGGTGTGTGTTGTTTGGAGCTGGATATATTTGGAAGTTTTAGCTTCCGGTAATTCCAATTCATTCATAGCGCACTGTCTTGCCTGTCTTGTCACGCCATAATACACATTTATTTTTTTGGCGGAAAATTGCAAATTAAATAATTTTATTTCGATTTAAGTATGGATTTGAGCAAAGTAACACCTTCTTCTTTCAATTTTCACAAACATATTAGTAAATTGGGCGAAAAAGCGTACACTTTTTAACTGACACATGAGTAATTATTTCCTTGACCATTTTGGTAGCTTAAAAATACAAGTATCAAAATAGCCCTAATTAATTTAAATACTCACTGAACTTTAAAGTTTATTAAATATGTTGCTAAGTGTATCAGAATTGCTTTGACGTAGCCAGCTTCTTCGCTGACCTGATGAATATGCTGCATGCTGGTATGTATCAGCATTAGCACTAAGAGCAAACAGTTATGCATCAGCTTGAGCTCGATCATTAATCTAAATGCTTGACACGGCGTGGGGTTGTCACTTTCAACAGGACTTACTTCTAAAGTACCTACCTAGCATTTGGTAGGTTTCAAAATTCACCATATAAACGTCTACAATCTGGTACTCATCAGGTCTGCGAAAAGGCTGATTACTGAAAGTTTAGTGTTTGCCCCACAATGGTGCAAGGGGCTATCGTAGTAGATGAAACTTACATGTATTGATAAATTCTACGTAGAGATTGATGTGTCTCAATGGACGTCCATTGAATCGCAATCAACAAATTTATCAGAATTCATTTATTTATTCAATGTAGCTTACCTTATTGAAGAGGAAGCAAATGAGGAGGCGATATAGATATCTAATGGCAGGTAGGTCACTTCCCACGAAAAGCTGCAATGTCCGGGAGGCCCATAATTGCGATGCCAACCTATAAAAAAATCAGACCTTCATTTTGAATATCACCAACTCGTATATTTGTTTAATATATATTTACCGGCAATTGGTTACAGTAAGATGAACCTAGCACATAGACTACGAGGCAAAACTATCAATTGAGTACGGGACGACATTTAATAGAGTTTATTAGTGAAATTTCAAGTTTGGAGCGGTGTCCGAAGGTGGAAATTAAAAACTGAAATTTAATTGGTTAAATACAAGATAAACGAACATATAAAAAAGTAAGTATCCCCGGAGAGGTAGGAAAACGCAACCAGACCTCCCAAAATTAGCCGAAGGTACTAAACAAACATATCTACGCCTTATACTTACCTGATAAGTACATATAGCAGAGAACACATGGGGACTTAAATCATTTAATTGGAACTAACAAAACAATTTTTAATCGTACCTAAATTCGCTTATGTAGTCTAATGGTTCGGTGTTGTCGTTGAATACAAGAGGTCTCGGATGAGATTCCCCGGTCGGGCTATTCAAAAATGTGTTTTAAATATTTGACCGCCTCGTTGGTCCCATATCTAGCGCACACGCCTAACTACATCGACCAACCGCGAGGATCTAGTTTGATTCCCGATGGGGACACGCATTTGTGCAATGACCATTTAGATGTCTTTTTTTCCGTGTACACCACCAGCATTTCAGGGTGTTTTTTAAATCGATTATGGTATCTACTTAAGTATGTCGACGTATTATAATCGTTAATTAACACCCATAACACAAGCATATACCTACCTAATTTGCTTACTATGGGGTTAGATTAAATTTGTATGATTTGGCCAGGGATATTTATAGGTATTTTTTTATCATATTGGAAGACAAACAAGCAGACGAATTCCCTGATGTTAAGAAATTCACGCCGTCTAGAGACATCAAAGGTGGTAATGGTGCGTTGCCAACCTGAGGCCGGGATGTTAGGCCTCGAGCAAACCCTCCGAACCGGAACACGTCATGACGTTATGGCGGCAGAAATAGGTAAGGCGGTGGTACCAATCCGGGCGAGTCACTAATAAACTCTACCACCTAGTCAGATGTCACGGTGCTAGTGACGGTGAGCCTATGCTCGCCGTTTACGAGCTGCCTGGCAAGGAAAGCAGATGGTCTATTCTACAAAGGAGCCCGGACCAACACAGAGAAAATTTATTAAAAAAAATACATTTAA
>NJDC01000798.1:3713-14135 GCA_002245475.1 Calephelis virginiensis | reverse complement strand
CGCTGCTAAACTCTACCACCTAGTCAGATGTCACGGTGTTAGTGACGGTGAGCCTATGCTCGCCTTTTACGAGCTGCTTGACAAGGAAGGCAGATGGTCTTTTCTACAAAGGAGCCCGAACCACCACGGGGTAATACAAATATGCCGGTTTCAGAGACTTTTTACATCACGTCTAAATCCTAGGTTAGTGTGAAGTTACCACATTCGGATAATATACGAGCGATCTGGTCGTGGGATGCCAACCTTAGTAGTTTTACATCCATCTACATTCGCATTGTATATGATCATGACCATGCCCTTTCTCATTTAAACACAAACACTTTCTTTCAATCTCACTCTTTCTCGGATCTCACCAGTTAAGGATTCAGTCGTTACACCACAGATTTTCCGTATTGCTCTCATTTCGACCGCATTTATCCTACTCTCATGCTGTATCTGACATACCTAACTCTCGCTTCCATTCAACAACGTTGAGATAAGTACAGAATCATGCAAAGCGAGTCTAGTCATTTTGACTCAAAACTTTGCATGGAAATAGTTTACTCAGCGCATAATTTTTATACTATTCCCTGAACACACTCGTTTCATAAATAAAAAGACGGGTTCCACTCCGGGAGTGCCGGCAGGAGTGAAAACTTGGATATAAACGTTGTGTATTTTTGATATTTTGGAATGGTTAGGGAATAATTTTGCACGAATTGCTTTAATTATCAGTATGAAAGTTCTATCATTTATGTGGTGTAATACAAAAATAGTCTTGTGCTTAATCGGACATTTTTGCATTTGCACTGTAATCGTACAATCCTTAAAATGTACTAGTACACCTTATTAGTACTATTAGTACCTACCTATTAGTACTCTGTGCTAAACCAGGAAACTTCAGTACGCTACCAACTAGTACGGCCACTTCATAATTTACCTCGGCCAGTTAAAATAGTATTACTTATGAGATTAAATATGAAGAAATATTTAATTTTTCAAACTTATACCTACATAATTCAATTCAATATAACATATATGTGTAGGTATATCGATTTTTCTTCTACTATTATTTCCTTTGTTAAACTTACAAATTTCGAAAACAGCTGAACTTCTTCACAATGTTGTACTGTAATTTCTATTAACTGAGAAACTATAATAATATAAATACACGTCGCAAACAAATTAAAAAATGTTTTACTAAACTAATATCTATTTTATCTACCACAAACTGCAAAGCATTCAAAGCAAGAAACAGTTTTAACTTTACAGTAGAATTATTTAGTATTTTCACGCCGATATCCTCGAAGAGTTAGGCAGAGGCACAACCAAGGCACCCACGATTAGCCGAAGACACTAAGTCCCACATTGTGATAGGTGACAAGCCTATCGCCAAACGGGCACATATCCAATCCCGAGCAACGTTTTTTTTATTAGAAAATTGAAAAAACCTAATTTTCTTTTTGTTGCCTGACCTGGAATTGAACCCGGAACCTCATGCATTGAAGTCCACAACTGACCGCTAGACCTCAGAGGCGATTATTTAATACTGCAGAATAACGCCAGAGGCCGAATCACAGTAGTTATTGCGATTGTTTTACACTCACTCGTACTGGTATGATCCATTGCGAATCCTATACTGTTCGGAAATATGAAAGCAATACAAAAACAGCAATGAATATACGTTTTATTTTAGATCTAGTGCAAGCGACCTGCGCCGCCGTCTTGTTCGCGAATGCGCAGTGCGCCATCGTACGTTCTGACGATCTGACGCGAAATTAGAAATTTTTACCCATTCAAAAAAAAGGGCGCAACGCCGCTTAAGAACCTCCTCTTTTTTGTAGTCGACAAAAAACTGTAGTGCGTATTCTAAACAGTAACCCATTCATTAGCAACCTTTTTTAACAGTCAATTATTCGCCTAAAAACTTGTTTTGGTCAACATGTAGGTGAAATGTTACGTGTCTGCGTAGCAAAAACGAATGACAACTGAAACTACTAAAATGATTTTTTAATGCCTAAATTGCAGGGTTAAATTCTCAAATTCAAAATGAAAATATGTATTATTAATGGTAAAGTATCGAACTTCCCGATATTCTTGAACGACTCAATTACAATCACGCTAATGTATTGGAGTTGTATGTTTTCTAATAGTATAGGTAGAATAGAATATAATAACTCATTATTGTCCACCAAAATACGTAGAAAATAAATACACTAAAAACAGAACTTAAAAACTAAGTAATACACAAAGTATGTTCACAGTGAAAAAGACAATAATTTTAGCACACTAAAACTGAAAAAACCGACTTCGATTTCAATAAGTCAATCATGTATTTAGAACAAAGATTAGTATTTTTCTCGATTAGTCTAGGATTTATTATCAGATCCAGACTTGGTGACAATAAGAATCTCTCCTGAATCCATCTCGGAAGTAAAATACAAAAATAATTTTCAAAATCGATTTAGAAATGATGGAAAAAATTATAAATCGAACATACATCGTAAAATATAAGTGTAAAACATATGTCAAAGTCGATTAAAAACCAAGGTCATCACCAAATAAGTCCATGCTCCTAAATAAAAAAAAAACAATTTCGTAAGTTGTACACTTTTGGTGAAATGTAGTTCAGCGACGATGTATTCAATAGATATTGGTCAGACTCAAGAGCAAGGACGGCGGAGATGTCGCGTGCGCTCGCGCATGTTTCGTATTGAGTATTAGTGAGGCGAAAAAAGATCTAATATGTAAATAGGAACACATAGAAACTCACAAATTACCCCTCCTTAGTCATAAAACCAGCATAGACTTTAAATTTAACATTTGTTCTTCTAGACAAACCCAATTTAGGGTTAGTAGAGTTTATTATCAATCATTTGCGTATAAGCTAAATATCTATTATTTTTTTTCAAGAGTTTCAAGAATTCCCAGAAAAACAGATAAATCAATAATATAATAATGTAGAAATATCTCTGGACAATTGATACTAACTATTGATCTAGTCCTAAAATATAATTTATATGCTTGTGATAAGGGCGTCAGTCAAGGACACTAATACAGAAATACTTAAAATATATATGCCGTAACAAATGAAATAAACACACAGATCCGGAAATACCTTGGAAATACAGACTATCTATCTATCATACATATTCTAGCCCCCGTCGGGAATCGAACCCAAGACTCGTGGTTGGTCACAAAATAAAAAAAAGGTTGCGGATTCGTTTACAATGTTATTGAAACGATCTTACAAAGAAAAATAACGTTAATTTCAAAATAGACAAATTTGTCAAAAATATTCAACGAAATATCAGTGACAAGTAAGTCAAAAATGGGCACAAAAAATGTTATATTTTTTGTGTTTTACCATAATTTTTAACAGTATTTCTTTAAACAGTAATTGTACAAATTTAACATACAAAGCCTTTAATTAGATAATACTTACGGCTTATGACAATTTAAATATTCACCAAAAGTATTTTTTAGTAAAAATTTACTAACACGTCACCCATATACTTGTGCACTGTCAAAACTTTATCAGATCTCTTGTAGAGCCAAGCTTTTTTTCGAGATGTTTTAACTCTACAAGTTTTTTGCTGGCTTGAATGCTATATTAGTTTATCACGGGTATGTTTTTTCTGTTTTGCAATATGGGATTCCCATTTGGGGAAATTCTTTAGAATTAATTAGAATCTTTATATTGCAAAATAAGTGTATTCGAGCGATACATGCTTTAATCAGTTACATTTATGCAAACCACTTTTTAAGCCTCTCAAAATTTTGCCTTTATCTTGCTTATATATATTGGCTGTATGTGTATTTGTAAAAATCATTACTATTTGTATTAAACAAATGCTGAAATATTAAGAATTACACACTTTCTCAGAAACTACATGTGTCTAAACAAAAATTTAATATTTATCAAAATAATGTATATTGCATGTCCATTTCTATACATATCTATATGTATAGACAAATTCCTGATAGTTTCAGATAATTTTTATTAAAAAGATTTCGAAATAAAGTATTTGATTTGCTGTCAGAGAAAACATATTATAGTGTCAAAGATTTTCTGGCTGAAAAGCATAAACAAACAAAAAAATGAATAATTATAAACTTAATTTAATCAAAGAAATCATGCTTGACGAGAAGTTTGTTTCACCGTTTAGTCTCTTAACTGGCTAGGTTTCGAAACGGGGGTAGTAAAGGCATTAGGTTAGTACCTAGTCGCCTGGTTGCCAGGGAGTCTGTTTCACCATTTATTCTTCTGACTAGCTAGGGTTGGAAACGGTGGCAGGGTACAGTAGATAGGATTAAACTTAATCTGCCTTTAAATTATGAAACTTATTAAAAAT
Organism: Calephelis virginiensis; assembly: GCA_002245475.1. Taxonomy (NCBI): domain Eukaryota; kingdom Metazoa; phylum Arthropoda; class Insecta; order Lepidoptera; family Riodinidae; genus Calephelis; species Calephelis virginiensis. The sequence goes on along the minus strand of NJDC01000798.1, from coordinate 9,801 downwards.
CTAATTAAGTGCTGAGATTTAAATGTTAAAATACTAATTTAATTAAACATTTGAACACTACAATATGGTAGAATATGTTGGTGTGCTTAAATATATTTGTAACAACTTTTTAACCAACATATTCCGCAAATAAATAAATTTAATTTCATTTTTATTTTTTACAAATTCTACTCCTATTTATTTGGCAGATTGACCGTCTATTTAAACAGAATAATAATATACATGTAGAGTATACTAATTAAACATTTGATTAACCTTAATTTCGTCAACTTTGTGACAAAGTGGAGTCAAAGTGTATAAATATAAATACTACGTAATAAGAGGCGAATTTTGTATGAAGTCTACTTAATTGACACGTGACACTTGAAAGATAGGTATAACCCGATTAATTTGAAAGTAAATCTAAAGGCATTAAGATTTGAGGCAACTAGTGTCATATGATTTAGGTGAATTAAAAACATAGCAAACTTAATTTTAATTTTTTTATATAAATGTTGCGCTAAACTGGTGGAAGTTATATTATAGTAAATATAATATTAGTGCGTCTTTTAGAAAGTGTTTCCGCCGTGTGCGAGTTGTTTTTCCTATGCATTGTGGAAGCTGCCGGCGTTACGTAGGTATGTAGGTGAAACGGGAAAAAACGAGTAAGGACGAAAACTGGTCGAGGCTGCGTCATGTGGCTAAGGCTCAGTACATTCACCGATACTACTTTCCAGTTTTGTGTACAAACCCGGTGCTTCGTTTAAGTACATCTACAAATCAAGAATAAAAGACTGATAATGATGTAATAAAAAAATCAAAGTCCTCCGATAAAACCTACTTGCATCAAATATAGCTAAGAACCATGTCTAACAATAAAAAAATTCGCATCGAATTTGGTCCATCCTTTCAAAAAATATAATGCCACAGCTACATTAACATACACACATATATCTATTTTAGTGGACTTAAAAATTAGGAGGTTCTCATTTCGACGGCATGTTTTTTTTTTTACTTTTTATTGTACGTTTGTAAGCGATTGCTTCGTCAATAGCCAACCGAATTTGATGGTCCCTTTTTAGAAAGATAGGTCATGATTTCGAGGTGGTCCCATATTAATTTTATCTTGATGATCATCATTGATAAGGTCGTCAAGATAAGTATCTTCACACCCATATCCCCGAAGGGGTAGGCAGAGGTACACCAAGGCACCCACGACTAGCCGAAGACATTAAGTCCCACAATGTGATAGGTGGCAAGCCTAACGCCAACCGGGCACATTTCCAATCCCGACCAACATTTTTTTTTATTATAAAATTGGAAAAATCCAATTTTCTTTTCGTTGGTCGACCCGGGATTCGAACCCGGGACCTCATGCAGTCAAGTCCAACACCCGGACCGCTAGACCACAGAGGTGTCAAGATAAGTGAAAAATTTATGCATAAATCAAAACCCTTACTTAAACTTATGACTTAAATACGATGTTGATAAAATCTGTGTTGGACCACTTCGGAACCATCTGCTATATTTGGAAAAAGGAATTATCAAATCGCGACGCGGTACCCAATGAAGTACTAGGAGTCAGTTTTGACAGTTTTACTGTGCTTAGTCATGTAGTTGCTTGGTGATGTCAAAGTTCCGTTTCAATGGTAGATAAAATTTATAATGCAACAATAAAACTACATTTTAAATTACGCGTCACTGTAATAAAGCTTTATAAAATGTTGGCAATAAGTGGGTTTTATGGCAGTATTTTTTTTATATGTAGATTAAGTGGGATGCCTAAATTTTGTTGAAAGTTTTAATTTTTAATGTGATAGGTCAGCCTGTTCACGGGTATCTCGGTGGCAAAAATAGCAACCGTGGCCTATAGACACCATAGGTGTTGCAAAAGAGTCACTTACCTGTGGTCGAGATCTACTCCACCTATACGACCGGAATACGACAGAGTTGTTTCGGCGACAGGAATAGGTGAAGCTGTGGTTCTGTACTCGAACACTGTGAAGCACAACTTACCAAGAGCTACCTTGCAGAGAGGCAGATGGTCTTTCCCACTCCGCGGAAAAGGACCGACACGGAAAAATAATCTGATAAAAAAATTAAAATTAATTTATCTTTAATCTAATATTTTAGACATAAACATGCATTTGAATGTGGGAGGTGGGAAACTTAATCGTAATATTAAATATAACATTTAAATAGTTCATGAATAAATTTATTATAAGATATTGTTTTAAGAGTAATATTATCAAAACGATGATTACGGTAGGTACATTTACATTTTTATGAAGTATATAATTTATTTCTATATTGTTGAGATTTTTACATCTATCTTAAGACGCAATATCATAGGTTCTTGTCCCTGCAAATTTCAAACATTCCTACGTAATCTATAATATAAAAATGAATCGCTAAATGTGTTGGTAAGCGCATAACTTCCGAACGGCTGGACCGATTAGGCTAAATTTTTTATTGTTGTGTTAGTTATTATCAGGAGAAGGCTCTTATGAAGAGAAAAACCGGGAAAGTTTCAGGGAAAATGGGAACTACTGAATAAGTGAAACGAAGTTCGCCGGGACTGCTAGTTCTATAATATAAGTAGATTATAATTCTAAATAAACGTGAAAAAAAGAATTAAGCAAAAACTATTACATAATGTAGTAATATTCACATACCTATTAAGTTTAAATAATTTGGAAAATAAATGTGGAATTTGCATATTATTACGAAAGTTGTCTATTACTGTCTGCAGTTACTGGAATGGTGTGAACGAATCACGGCAGTAGACACGGTGGCGCCAGTCACTGCGACCGGGCGTTACGGTAGCCCGTTTGATGACGGTGGTCAGGTACATAATAAATATCATCACTACACAGTATAAGACAGTCGCGTTCTCTGTCCCTATATGCTTAAATCTTTTAAACTACGCAACGGATTTAGATACGGTTTTCTTTAATAGATAAAGGGATAAGAGAAAGGTTTATATGTATATTTTATAACCGTGCGAAGCCGGGGCGGGCCGCTAGTAACTAATAAATGAAGGACTAGCTAATTAAATTATAGGTAATAGATTCTTCATCAAGTAACAAGTAGATATTTTATAAACGTGCGGGAGTATCGAATCAAAATAGATTTATCTTATCTTATACAATGTAAAATGGATACTTAGTAATGTTTGTCTTTAAAAAATTAAAATATGGTAATAGTAATATTAGGAAGTAATATTATCCCCGTGTTGGTCCGGGCTCCTTTGCAGAATGGACCATCTGCCTTCCCGTGCCGGGTAGCTCATAAAAGGCGAGCATAGGCTTACCGTCACTAACACCGTGACATCTAACTAGGTGGTAGAGTCTCGCAGCGACTGGCCCGGATTGGTATCACCACCTTACCTATTTCTGCCGGCATAAACGCGCTTCAGCGCTTCGCTGTCAGCGCTTTTTAGCACGTGTTCCGGTTCGGAGGATAGGTTAGCCTATCATCCCGGCCTAAGGTTGGCAACGCACCATTACCACCTATGGTGTCTCCAGGCGGCGAGAGTTTCGTACCAATATTATAAAAAAAATTATTATAGTTATACAAAAAAGAACCTCATGTAAACGGAGCATAGCAAGAGGAAAACTCTGCTAGTGTACTAAATGTGTGATCTTGCGGAGTACCTACTCGGGAACCGGTCGAGTGGATGACGTTGGAACTAGTAAACAAACATTTATAAGCATAAAGCTTCTCTGGAGAAAACAAAGGAACACACAAGCATAATATTTGATTTTCTTATATTACGTAATTCAATACTAGTTGTTACCAGCGACTTCTTCAGAGTAAAATAGTTACTTCGAATTTAATTATTATATTTTTGGAATCTTCACTAGTGGTACAGTGATATGGAGCCACTTGTCCAGGTTGAGATCCACCGCCTTACCTATTCCTGGCGCCATAAATGTCATGTTTCGGTCTGGAGGCTACGGTAGACTTGCACAGTAGGCCTAACATTCTGGCCGCAGAACAGCTTCGCACCTGTAATATTTATGGTGTATATAGGCCACGATTGTCTCTTATCACCAGGAGACCTGTGTGCTTATTCCCTGACCTATCACATAAAAAAAACATTAATTTTGTAATACATTTGTACTTGTACTCGTAGAAAATGCTGTTGTTTATAAAGGGTTTTATTTTTAGACATTTTATTCTATATCTTTGCTTATATATACCTATTACTTGATTTTTTTTAAAGTAGATAGGCTACTATGTTTAAACTCGGAGCATTAGTTACTATTAGTTATGTAGGTATATCAAATTTCATCAGAATCGGTTCAGCGATTTCGCGTCATTAGTATGGATTAATGAATGACTCATCATTTTTTCAAACCTACATTTGAATTAATAATTAAAAATATTCATGTTTAAGTGTTGTACCTAAGTTTGACTTGTCTGTGTGTGTGAATGTGTGTGTGTGTGTGTGTGTGTGTGTCTGTCTATGACATCGTAGCACTTCAGAGGATGGACGAATTTTGATGCGTTTTTTTTATTGAAAGCTGACGTGATCGAAATGGTTTTTAGCAAAAGTGTATATAGTCCTATCCAGGTCATAAGTTCATTAGCAGTTTTTCATAAGCATAGGAATGGATATTAGACGCACTATGTCACGGTTTTTTTTTGGATTCACAAAATCTCCTTAACGCCAGAGATGCAGCTGATTGTGATATACCTACTAACCGCCAATATTAATAATCAATCCTAATCCAAAACTTGCTGTCCAAGATCGATATTTTGTTCCATTTTTATGTTATCGCTTGCCAATAATATATCTGTGAACAGGGTAAATATGGCAATTAGGTATAGGATATGCCGGCAGATACGCAGCTATCTAGATTGCTTGAAATCCATCTTTAGAGATACATTATTAACATTGGCAGTAAGTCAATAACGTCAGCGGAAAAACCAAAACCAAAAGCATTAAGAAATCAAATTGGGAAAACAACTAATCGATTAATCTAATATTAATTTAATGTCTTCTTAACATTTATACGCCCAAACATTATGTTCGATCGCTAAATAGGTACATTGGCTTTACCCCGCAACATTGTAACAGTTATTTTGTTAACCGATTCCAAAAAAAGAGAAGACTTTCAATTTCACTGTGTTATTTTTTAATTTATTTATATGTTTGTTAAGCGATTACTCTGATGACACAAATGACAAAATTGACATCATTAATGTTTGGTAACAAGTCAATAGCCAACCGATTTTAATGGTTCTTTTTTAGAAAGATAAGTCATGATTTAAAGGTGGTCTCATATTAGTTTTAGTAGGTAGGGTAGTTAGTAGGTTTTGAGTTGGTTGAAGTCGTCAAGATAAGTGAAAAATGTATATACACTAATAGCTATTACCCGCGTCTTTGCTCACGCAGTTAATAATAATATATTTACAGATTATTTCCCATTAATAAGGACTTTCCTACAAATTTCAACCCCTATTTGCCCTCCTTAGGGGTAGAATTTTCAGAAATGCTTATTTTTACTAAGTACATAGCCCTAAAATAAAGTGTCATGTTTCTGACTTAAAAAACTACGGTCGTCCCTACAAACTTTTAATCCCCTTTTCACCCTTTAGACGAAGAATTTCCAAAATTCTGTCCTTAATGGGTGTCTACTCAATAAAATTCCCCTAAATAACAAATTTCAGGGCTGTAACTCTAATAGTTTTTGCTTAACGATGATGTATCAGTCAGTCAGAACATGCTATATGATAAGTATAAATTAAGTGTAACTCAGGGTGAAGGGTGTTGATAAGATTCACTGTAGATCCTTTCGGAACCATTCGCTATTATTCGAAAAAAGAATGATCAAATCGTGACGTAGTAGGTACGTAATAAAATAGTTGGTGGAGGTATATTGTATTTTTTTGTCATTGATATTTTTATTTTCCCACAAATATGATACTTATTTTCCTTGAACTGTATTTTTTTACAGTTTTACGACTGTTTTATGATAACTAGCGTAAGTATGTCCGCAACTTATCGTGCGTCATTAACTATGTTTGTGGTTACGAATTGCATTTTCCCTATAAGATCTAACCGAAGATATCTCGGCAACAGTTGGCCAATTTAAACGAC
>NJDC01000797.1:272075-297636 GCA_002245475.1 Calephelis virginiensis | reverse complement strand
GCCTCCTAGCTAAATAAAATAATAAATCACTCCCCCCCGCCTCTACACAACGCCCCTTTTTCTTTCTGGGTCTCTTACCGCCCCCCTTGAGACCTGTAGCGCCCACAAGGGGGCGTTATCGCCCACTTTGGGAAAGACTGCTTTATATGAATTAAGATTGATGGGTCTATTTAGTGGCAGGTAGGCGGAAAAACGTTTGACAGAAATAAATAAAAAAGGAGTTTATGTTGTTCTATTTTTATGCTTCTTGGTTTGATATTTTCTGGGGCCTGACTCTGTAACTTTTTAGTGATAATCACTGGGTAAAATCTCCATTGTATTTCTGTTGGCGACAGGAGCAAGCAAATATAAAACACGTCATTTGACAGCTATTTGATGTACACTTTATTTAGTGATTATCACTAAAAAGATACAGAATAGCCACGCTGATGTCTATAGTTCAACGATTTGTGTTTTTGTATTGGCAACTCCCAATTTGTTTAATTGTTTTGGTCATTGACCTTTAAGTATATTATTCCTATTTCTATGGTTTTGGTTCTGAAAAAAATTTTTGACTTATTCCGAATCCATCATAAAAGACAGTGACATAAGCAAAGAGTAAAGTAACTGACAGAAGGATGTATCACAAAAATAGTTATTAAACAGATTAATGTATTTTATTCTATAAGTTTTTGCATTTGATTCGAAATTTCAAGTTCCTACACAAAATAAATTGAAAACTCACTATTGAAATTATTTCTCAGAAGGATGGAAAATGAGAATTCGTATAAATATCTTGTTATCAATGAAACTGTTAAGCATATTGTTACATGAACTATGTGGTATGGCTTTTAAACTTTTTTGTACACAATTACAAACATTTGAAACAGGTATAGATGTTCTAGTATAATACATTTTATGAATGATATTATTCCATAATTACTTTAATTATATCAAAACTTCAAAAACGTGACTTCGATTAGATAGATTAGATTTGATTAGATCAGAATCTCAATAAATAGTGAACCAATCTTGATCTAGTTATCTTTATTTAAAGAGTTGTTTTCTAAAAAAAAATGAAGTTATACGCCAGATCAAAAGGCGCGTAACTTTTTTTAGCTAATAAAATAATAACTAATATATATATATATATAGAACTATGTATGGTGCAGAGTGAACTAACCTAATCTATATTTTGGTTGGACCGCCTCTTTAGTCAAGTGGATAAAGTACACACCTAACTACATTGACCGATTCGATTCCCGACGGAACAAGCATTAGTGTAATGAACATTTAGGAGTCTGGGTGCTTATTAAATATATTCTGGTTATCTATTTAAGTATTTCTATTTATTAGAATCCTTGAATAACACCCATAACACAAGCATGTAATTTGCTTGCTTTGTGGTTAGATCCAATTTGTGTGACTTGTCCAAGGATATTTATTAATTTATATACACGACCCACAACAGATTTTGGATATTCTGTATGGGTGCAAAAATGAAATGAACACTTGTATCTCGTGTATCTTTACGCCCATATCCCCGAAGAGGTAGGCAGATGAACAACCAGGGCACCCACAACTAACCGCAGACACTAAGTCCCACAATGTGAAAGGTGGTAAGCCTATCGCCTACCGGGCAAACATCCAATCCTAGGCAACGTTATTTTTATTCGAAAATTCATCAGGAAATCCGTCTGCCTGTTGGCCTTCCATTATCATATAAAAAGCGAAAAAGCTAGTTAGCTATAAAAGTGTAATGGAATAAAAATGTACTCTAATCTTTCGTAACTTTTATTTGCATGAAACAGCAACTAAAATGTTCATCTTCTCGTCCATTAGGCAAACATTTTACTACAGTTCCAGCGAAGTATCTAGTTTCAAGGTAGTTTGGCCTACATTAACGAAGTCACTTTAAGCCCGCTATTAAAATAATTAAAATAATTTTATTCCATACATGGAAACTCAAATTAATTATTTATTATTATTTATATTTGATTTGCTCGGGATTGGATTGGGCTGTGCCCGGTTGGCGATAGGCTTGCCACCTATCACATTGTGGGACTTACTGTCTTCGGCTAGTCGGGGGTGCCCTGGTTGTGCCTATGCCTACCTATGCAGGGATGTAGGCGTGACGATACTTATTATTATTTATTATTATTACAGCGTACTTGTAAAAATAGATACACCTAGTCGTATCTGTTTTAAGACTATTCATGTTCTAGTTTTGGCTATGTAATATTAAATTAAACACATAAGAACATTGTATCTAACAACTCTCTTCGTACTACTCTATGTTCCTTATGTAGAATAGAGTATGTGGTCTAGAGGTCCGGCGTCGGAATTTTAAATTTTCTTATGAAAATAACGTTGCCCGGGATTGCATATGTGCCTAGTTGACGATAGGCTTGCTACCTAACACATTGAGGGACTTAGTATTTTCGGCTAGTCGTATGTGCCCTGGTTCTGCCTCTGCCTACGTCTTCGGGTTTATAGGCGTGAAAATACTAGAATAGACCATCTGCCTCCCTTCCTGACAGCTTGTAAAATTGGATTGGTTAAACAAAACTTCTAATATAAGAGTATATAATATATGGTTGCTGTGATGCAAGTTATTCGGGTAGGGACTAATGCTGTCATAATTGCTGTGTCTGAGACCATCGAATTCCGGTGTACAGGGTAAGGTTGACGATCACCACTGTCATTGGATAAAAACGCATCTTTAGCATCTATGCTGTCTATGGCAAAAATGTAGGGTAGGTACTACAAAGCCCTTTCAAGTCTGTACCACCTAGTCTGATTGACTACATTAGTTTTTTTTCTGTTTATGGTGAAAAAGCCAGCGTCGTTAATGGGGGCAGGAATGGGTTAGTTGGTCGACCACCACCAGAAGTCCTGTTGATTATCCAAACTATGCTTGCTTCTTACGAGCTGCCAGGTAGGCAGGATAAGGTAGGTAGGATAAGGTCTATTCAACACAGGATCCTAAGTCATACGCAGAAATATTAGTGTCTTTCTATTTTATTTTATGTTATAACATACTTACGCTAAAAATACTGAAGTCGTGTAGATACAGAGCACAGTCGTACAAGCACACGCACACGCACACGAACACGCACACGCACACGCACACGACAAGCAAACGCACACGCACACGTACACGCATACGCACACGCACACGCACACGCACTCGCACACACACATGCGCATACACACGCATTCACACACACACACACATACACACACACACACACACACACACACACACACAGACACATACACGCACACTCACACTTCAATAAAAAGTATCTAGATTCTAGATGCATGGTCTATGACTTTTCTCAATTAAAGCTCAATATGATTTATAGCTTTAGAAACATCATAATCGGCGGAGGCTGTGGTAGTGGTGGCTGCATACCGATACCGAATCCCTTCGCTTGCTGCAGTCGGTGCTGTGCTGAGATCTTCATAAGGCTGTTGTGCTGCGGTGCCGTAGCTGCTGCCGCTGTGTTTGGGCTGTACCTGCTGTTCGAATCGTTTTGTGGAAGTAATAGAGATGTAAGAAGGTTTTCACACATTACTCCTATTCACTTTTATCATCGCATCACGCGTAAACGAATGGACGAATTTGGTTAACTCGTTTTTGTCGTGTTAGTTATTGCCAAGATAGTTGATATGAAAACAAATTAATAGTCATATTTAAGACCGGACAATATCTGTATGAGAGCGTTTAAGTATTACGTAACGCAATATTTAAGGATTTTTAACCCCTCCTCCACCCTTTGTAACACATCGTAACGTTTTTCTGTACCCACCCGTCCCCTCTGTAAGCGTTACGTAACACTCAAGTGAAAACGACTACCCTAAACTCGCAAAAAGTTATTTATAGTTTTTGCTGTAATAATACTAAATAAAATAAACTATTTACTAAATAAATAAACATTTTTTTTATTTAAAAAAACGATGTTACGTAACGTGTTACGTAAAGGCCTGCCCTTGTAACGCATCGTAACGTTTCACGAGACCTCCCCCCACCCCCCAAATTGCCTTACGTAATACTTGAACGCTCCCTATTACAGTTACATTAAAATGATTCCCCCTTTGCCTTGGTCATCGCATCAGCCGTGAATTGGTCCTTCCGCCAATTTTGTTAATTTTTTTATTGTACCTAGTGCTTTTATTGGAAATTGTTCATAAAAAAAAAAATATGGTTAGGACATCTGTCGACTCAGGTATTTCTAAATATGGGTATAAAGAGATTTCCCAAGCATTTATGCAATCGTCATAGTAATATATCATCGCCTCTGTGGTCTGGTATCTCACTGTTGGCTTGACTACATAAGGTGCCAGGTTCGCTTCCCGGATCAAGCAAATTGCAAAAACAACATTGCTCGGGGTTGAAAAAGTGTCCGGAGGACAAGACGTTAGCCACCTATCACATTGTGTGGTACCTTCAGCTAACCTTGGAAGCCATGTTATACCTCTGAAACTAAAAATTGAAATTGAATTGAAAGCATATTTATTCACGTAAATCTATAAAAAGATTCTTGTGACGCGTCTATATAATTCTAAAAAAACTACCTCTGGTTCGGGACGCGGCCACACACTGAGAAGATCTGGCGAAAGAAACTCAGCGAGCTTGTCTTTTTTCTTATAAATATAAATTACAAAAGTATATTACGAATAATTAATTTGTAGAGATTGTATGAGGAGCAATTAATCCCAAGCATTTCTTCTTTTTTCTTCTTTTCTTTCTTTCGTTTTCTAAATATTCTGAACCATTACCATACAACTTAAATTGAATATAGGTACTTTTTAAATTTATTTAATGGTAAGTCTTTAAAATGCGGGGGAAGGTTATTGTAAAAACGTGTACGTTGGCCCATGAAAGAATAACTGGGTGCCTAGTGTGAGTTTTTGAAATGATTTACTTTACTATCGCGTTTACGTTTAACGACCTTGATGTATGGAGTTATTGTCAGCGCCTCTAGCGGATAGTCGAAGCAACAAAATTATTCCATACATTTGGATCGTCCAAACGGAAACGCGGTAGTAAAGTAAATTCGTGCGAAACTCACACTCAGCACACAGATTCTGTGGAGACGAGATTTCTGCCTACCTTATTGCGGATACGGGTGTTAAGATACGAAGATATGATAAAAATATTTTTCAAATTTTGGGTTCAGAAGACGGGTCTCCAGATAATCATAATTTCACGCCTATATACTGCAGCAGTTGTAATAGTGATTTGCCAATACAAGGTTGGAATATTGCTTATAAATTCGTAAATTTTACGGCGACCATACCTTTATTTTATTATTTATTTTATTTAATTATTTCTTATTATTTATTTTAGTTACTTATTTCATTTTACTAAAGTACCTATATATATTTATACAAAACTATACAATGACACTTACAAAAGAGTAGTAAATTGTGGTGTTAGAGTCAGTACTGCTTCATACATAAATATATAAATTCCTGTACGCATGTATTATATAGTGTGTCACACATGCTATGATAATGTGTGCGTGCGTGCGTGTGTGTGTGTGTGTGTGTGTGTGTGTGTGTTTGTGTGATCTATTAATTGTTTATGTTGTTTATAATTTTTTAAATTAAACTTATTTACGCAATATGTATGGTAAAAAGTTGTACTCTACTACACATAGTCATATTATATTACATTCTGTGTAATAATAATAATAAATAAATATCCCTAGACAAATTAAACCTGAGCCTCGCAGTTAGTCGATGTAGTTAGGCGTGTACGCTAGCCACTCGACCAACGAGGCGGTCAAACAGTAACAGTGTGTTTAAGTTGGGGGAAATTGCTTAGAGTAGTATTGTAAAGAGGTCAGATATCTGCATTGCCGACTAATCGGAGTCGTCATTGTATATCTAGGTAACAAAATTAATTAATGTTATACTTATGTGAAACAGTACAAATGTATTCTAAGATTAGTTTTACATTTTTACACATTTTAAAGAAAGGAAAAATTTAAATTTGACATGTTTGTTCAACATAAATTTTTAAAATCATGCACTTGGTACGAATACTATTTCTTCACTTACTGATATACACGTCCAGCACTGGATATAGATCTTGGTTAAGTACCTATAAACTATCTACAACTACAACTTCCATGTGGACTATAAACTAGGTAGCGATTACGGTGTTTATCCATATTAATATTGTAAATGTGAAAGTCTGTCTTTTCTATATAAGCTATGCTTTCATGACTAAATCGCTTAACCGATTTTGATGAAAATTGATATTCATTAAGTCGAAGATCCGAGTTGAAACATAGGCTACTTTCTATAAAAAATCAACACCCCCAAAATAGTTAGAAATTAAAGTTTGTTGAATGTTGAATGAAATTATTTTATACCGAAGAAGTTGCGGGTAAACAGCTAGTCAATAATAATTTGATCGCGGAAGTAGCTTTTCAATAAAGTGACTCAACATAAATGAACGTAATTTCACAAACTGACAAGCATCTCAATAGATACTAAACTTTTACAATAAGCAACTCACAAAACTGTCAAAACTAGTCGCAAACATTTTCATTCGCTATGTCATTCTGTCCAAAATTCTGTCATCTTTCAAAATGGAAATGTTTTGTTGCAGAAGATAAATTCGGAAAATTATAAAAATGACTGGCAAATAACAAAGTAATAAAGTAATGTGGTTAGTTATTTTATAACAACACATTTTAGAGTTTTAAAAATACCGTAGTATTATTAAATAAGCATTGGAAAGACTTGTTTATTTGTTCTTTTTTCACGTCGAGACGGAGCAATGTTAATTAACCAATTTTATGATTCCGCTCATATATTGAAAACTATCAAAATATGTCTCGAAGTTTGTCCATGGTACAGAGAAAAACAAACAAATCGACAAAGAGCAAAGAACTGCATTCGTTTGCATCCCACTAACTTACCATATTCTTTTCTGAAATACTTTCAACCTATATATCTACCTATAGATAAACTACCCTTCTTCAGATTTAAAACATAACCAAGTTTACCTATACTACAAACCCAACTACGAGCATGTATCAAAATTATTTGGCTCTTCATATGTATTAGTCATGTATTAGTATATTTTTGCCTATTTATCTAAGGCGTTAACGTTATCGTTTATGACATTCAAGAGATAATTTATGTATCATTTGTGTGAAGTCAATTTTGTTTTATTTTTTCAAGTCACACAAATGGAATCTAACTCAAAGTAAGCAAATTATATGCTTGTGTTATGTGTGCTAGTCAACGATACTAATATACAGAAATACTTGAATAGATCCCAGAATAAATTTAATAAACACCCAGACCCGGAAATGCAGACATCTAAATGTTCATCACACAAATGCCTGCCCCCGTCGGGAATCGAACCCGTTCCTCGCGGTTGGTCGTTGTACCTAGTTATGCGTGTACGCTAGCCACTCGACCAATGACATTTCTAATATATTCAATAACTTTTGAACAAAAGTTTTATAATGTCTCATTTCAGATTAATTAATACCAAATGTTAAAATCAGGGCTATAACACTATTTATTAGTGGTGTCGTTAGCAAACGATTTTTGTTAATGACAACCCTGGAGTATCGTTTTGGGGGTGTCTTCAACAATGAACGATAATTATTGTATGTGGAAATAGTAACGAGACTCGAAAGTGACACAAGATACGTTTTATACCCATATAATCTAAAAAGGGTTCACCTTGGAGAGCCAAATAATTTTGATACATGTTCATATTTGAGGGTGATATCCAGTTTAACTTATTAACTAAAAATCTTTACTATCCATATGTAAAATAGGTTATGTTTAATTGAAATCTGAAGAAGAGATGTTAATAATGTATCTCTAAAGATGGATTTCAAGCAATCTAGATAGCTGCGTATCCGTCGGCCTATCCTATACCTAATTGCCATATTTGTCCTGTCCGCAGTTATATTATTGGCAAGCGATAACTTAAAAATCGATCAAAATATCAATCTTGGACAGCAAGTTTTGGGTAAGGGTTGATTATTAATATTGGCCGTTAGTATCTTCGGCTAGTCGTGGGTGCCCTGGTTGTGCCTCTGCACTTCGGGTATATGCGCGTGAAGGTACTTTACTTTTTTTTGCTTTTAGGATAAGTTAGTGGGTTGCATATTAATGCAGTTCTTTGCTGTTTTGTCGATTTGTTTATTTTTCTCCGTATCATGAACAAATTTGAAGACATTTTGATGGAGTATTCACTTTTTGAACGGGATCATAAAATTGGTTAATTAGCTCCATTTAAAGTTCGACGAAGTTTTTGTTATAAAACGGGAGTAGTCTTCTTTCTTTTTTAGGTTTTGGCATTCGCGTTAGTATTTTGCCAGTAGTCAAGTAAAAATTTTCATAAAATTTATCAAATTCGGTATTCAATTATAATTAGGTATTAGTCTTAAGTCGTCAATAAGTCATGTCAGGGTCTTGAGTAAAGTGGTAGCCCCACTACTGAAGCTCATGTAGTGAGATTTGGCAGCAACGAGGAAATACACGATGCGCTAATTTCTTCATGATTATTCCATTTGTGCACTTTCACTGAACAATATTGTACAAAATGCCACCAAAATTGACTAACTTCACTCAATACAAACACGAAATTCAGTAATTATGAAAAAACTTCGACCATCTTTTCTCTCGGTGACGCCGAAAAACCGAGAGTAGTAGTCTTTGAAATTTGTGACAAAGTAAATTTAGTGCTCATTTTGTTGCAAATTACTAACCGACTTGAAAGAGGGGTTTTTCAATCTGACTGTATTTTTGCAGAGATTTTGATGATTATGAAAATGTTTTGTTTAATTAGACTTTTTTTTATGACATAGAAAGGCAAAGAAGCAGACGTATTTCCTGATGATAAGAAATTCACGCCGCCTAGAAACACCAAAGGTGGTAATGGTGGGTTGCCAACCTGAGGTCGGGATGTTAGGCCTCGAGCAAAAGTAAGTTGACCGGCTACCTTACCCTCCGAACCGGAACACGTCATGACGTTATGGCGGCAGGAAAATAGGAGTCGCTGCGAAACTCTTCTACCTGGTCAGATGTCACGGTGTTAGTGTCGGTAAGCCTATGCTCGCCTTTTACGAGCTGCCTGGCAAGTTTTTTGTAGTTATACTTTATGTAATGTTATTAAAATAAACAACAAATAGAAAAAAAGTAAAACAAAGTAAACATAATCAAATAATAATGTAATCTGTGGTGTATCTTACCATAAAAAAACCTTGTTAAACTTATAAATGTAAGAGAAATTTAAGTTGGCTTTTGCAGTTTAAATTGAAAACAACAAGTTTGTGCGTTATCATTAAATAAATAGAATCCTTTATACTCGAAGAGGTAGACAGAGGCATAACAGTGGCACCTTCGGCCGAAAACATCAAGTCCCACACTGGTAGTGATTCTGCTGTTCGGACCAAACCAAACTTATTTTAGATAGGCACATGCCATCTTTTTCAAATGAAACAAAAACAAAAGAGATGGAATTATTCAGAAATGTCATTTAGTCGACGCTTGTCAACTAATGACGTTTTTAATCATTACTGACCGAGTTATACAATCAACATCTGTAGAAATGTGTTATGTTTTGTCTATAGCAACTAATGACATTACTAAAAATGTTTTGTCTTTTTCTAATTACTATCGTTGAAGGAAGATAGCAATAACTTAAAATAAGTTTAATGACTGCGCATTTCCATCAATATGGTTATTATTAACAATATTTTATTCTTTTAGCTGGCGCAACATTTATATTGGAGGTGATGTCGTTAATGTCGTAGCTCAAGTGATAATTTGTGCAGTGATTGTCGTTATTGGTCTCTTTGGTTTGGCGATTTTATTCTCCATAGACGTTATTTGTATGTAAGATTTTTTAAGACATAGTAATTAACCACTATAAATAACACATATTTTAAAATTTCTTTTAAACATTAACCCCCTTAGTAATAAAACTTAAGCGCCCGTTGATCTGGTGTGTAACTTCATTTTTGTTAACCCTTACTAATAAAACTTACGCATATATTTTTATTAGTAAGGAGGTAAGACAATATATAAAACACTAGCTGTCCCGGCGAACTTCGTTCCACCCGTTCAGTTTGTATGGGAAAAATGAAAATTTTGTTTTTCCTAGTTTTCTCGCAGTGTTTTCCTTTTTATTGTATTTTAAACCTTCCCTGGACTTGAATAAATAATTAAAAACCAAAATTAGCCAAATCAATTCAGCCGTTTTCGATTTTTAGCGAGACTAACGAACAGCAATTGATTTTTATATATATAGATGATATGATTAATATTTTTAAGTTGGGATATAAAGGCTGATCTTCTAAACTACTTTCTTGATGATAAATGCTCGTGGTTAAATGACATAATTTATAAATGTAGTGCTGCCAACCCGAGGCTAGAGATTACAGCAGTAGACAGTAGCGAGCAATGAGCAGGAATAGGAAAAGCGATTGTGTAAATCAAGTTGTAAAATTCTACTATTTTATTTACTAACTGTACCAAAAATGCAGCATCATTTTGCAGTAGATTGTTCTACCTAAAGGGCCACGATCATGATAAAAGCCAAAGATATAATTATTGAGTTGACAGATATTCTTTTAACTATGAAAATTGAGCTAAAATACTTATATTTTCTTCTCTTTTATTTCAACAAAAAATTAGCGAAAACATTCGCGCGTGATGCGTTGACAAAAGGAAACAGGGATTCATTTTTATATTAAAGATAGATATTGTAGATTAACAGTAACTATTGTTATTTGTATAAATAAAACACAGCTCCCTATATGCATTTTTGTATAAAGAAAAATTATAAAAAAAGGTTTAATTTGTTTACATTATTTTTTAGGATGCCGATTATACAAGTACACAGTCATCAAGTCATCCAACATTTTCGCATACTTGAAATTACAAAGTCAAACATGACGGAGATACGAATGGATTTTGTTTGTCTTTGTGCCGTAACTCATAAACGTAATGTGACATGTTGTTTTGTGCTCGTGTGTCATTTTGTACATTTAATAAATGTAATCCTACAACAGAGTTCACAATGTAGTTTTCATTTTTGTCGCATAATTTTTGTGTCTAAATTCTTAAGAGAACCGAAAGTTTCAAGGGCATCGAAAATACAAGTTTATAGATGATGAGAAATAATAATATTGATTGACCGTTGGTCGAGTGGCTAGCGTACACGCCTAACTACATCAACCAACTTCGAAGCTCGGGTTCGATTCGATGGGGGCAGGCATTTGTGTGGTGAACACTTAGACGCCTGCATTTCCGGGTCTGGGTGTTTATTAAATTTATTCTGGAATCTATTATAGGAAATACTTTTATTAAAATCGTCGACTACCCATATCACAACCACATACTGTGCTTACTTTGGATTTGATGCAATTTGTGTAACTTGTTCAGGAACATTTATTTATTTTATATATAAGTCTATAAGCCACGGTTTCACTAACAATTAGAAGTTGGGCTTAACACGGCCTTTGGGGTTGGGTTAGTGCAGTTTTTGCAATATTTACAATTTGCAAAAAATATTTTTCGCAAAAGATTTTGCCCATGACGTTGATTAGAAGAAGTGAAGTATCTCCACTAAGTAAAAACTGTTACATTCAGAACAATGTAGTTTATAGATTCCTGATTTACATTTTTTGTCAATTTTGTCTTTACCGTTGCAGTTTTGGGTTCTAAATGCAACATTGATATTATTAAGTTTTTAATGTCGCTGAACAATTATAATATAATAACAAATAATATAGAAAATAAAGAAAAATATTTCACGACTAATCTATGCAGTGCCATCTCAAAAAGATATTAGGTTCAAATCTAGTTTGACCTACGTAGGACGAGCTTCTGAAAAAGTTCAGCGACATTTAAAACTAATAACATAATATGTTTTTTGGCGGAAAATTGCAAATTAAATAATTTTATTTGGATTTAAGTATGAATTTACGCAAAGTAACATCTTCTTCTATCAATTCACTTTATAGTAGCCTGTAACTCCGAGAGGTGGACAAAGTTAAAACGGTACCCACGATTAGCCGAAGGTACTAATTTAAGGTTAAGGTTAAGCCCACAAGTAGAGTAGTACCAACTGGGCACCTTATCTATATCCCGGGCAAAGTTGCTTTTATTAATGAAAAAAACAAGTTCCTGTTTGCCCGACCCGATCCCTTATGTAGTTAACCACTGGATCACTAGGCTACAGAGGTGGCTTAGCGATGACGTTGATTGTACAAACGAGTTAATTGGTAACATTTTTAATTATTTATACGGGATACTCACGATCTCTTTTTATTTTATTTGTCGATAAAAATGTTATTAATTCGCGACGATTTAAGTTTAAAATCTTATGAGTTAATTGGTGGTGTTCCAGTTCACAAAATGTTCCTTTGAACAGCGAAATACATCTTATCTCCACCACTCTAAAAATGAACTTCATTTTATTTAAATTATACTATATAACCCTTTCAAACTGTACATGAATTTTGCTGTTCAAAGGAACATTTTGTTAAGTGGAACACCGCCAGTGAACTCGTTTGTACGTGCAAGATTTTTGAATTTTCCACGTGATAATAAATAAAATAAATATCATTCCCCGTGTTCGCCTAGGCTTCTAAGTAGAATAGATCATCTACCTTTCTGCCAGGTATCTCGTAAAAGGTGAGCATAGGCCTATTGTCACTAACACTGTGGCGTCTGCGGGGCTAGAATTTATACACTTTCGTCTGGGCACTATCGTGTCGTTTTGCTTGGACGATGCGTCTCCATTCAAAATGTCAACGTTTCTTATAAACCTAGAATAATCAAGACTTCAAGCGATGTGGTGCAGACGTTGAACATTGACCGAAATTGAACGGAAAACACAGACTAGTAAGAGAACTATACGTTCAGACCGCCATCTGGGGAACATTGGCGTTCAACCGTATGCTAGAATTGGACTCAACATCTAACATCTGTATTTCTTTTTTTAACTGCAAGTAAGCTGAAGAAGCCGAGAAGTTATTTATACAGCCAAGTTTTAAAATGAAAAAAGCAGGCAGGCTATTTCACGTTATTAAAAATTTCAATGTTGCTTTTATAATAAAAAATCAATGATTTTATTCACATTTCATTTATTTCTGTCAAAGACATTTCAATAATGCAATACATAATTGTAAATTTTAACATGATGTCAAGCGCAATGCTGCTGCTATCGAGTTGCTCTGCACACCCGAGTTTTCCATGACCTGAAAATAAAATTAAATTTACGAACGCTCTTTGAGAAAGTCAAAATTAAGACATTGGAGGGCTTAGTATCTTCCGTTGAGTTTCACCATCCAGCATTGCGTCAAAATTAAAAGATTTGTGTGTGCACATCACATTGATATTTAGCACTTTGTAATTCTGAAGACATTTCTTATCACCTACTACACTTTCGTAGAACCAGTTATAACGTTATTATTACCTAATGCATTCCAAACCTGGGACTTTACAACAAAAGAGCGTAGTTATTGCTTGCGGTCGGTAACGCGTCTGTGGGATCTCTTACACGACTAACTGAAGATCTAAGACTCACAATATAACAGATGGCAAGCCTATCGGCAACCGGGCACATGTTCAGTCCCGGGCAACGTTGCTTTTATTTTTGAAATTAAACACATATACACACATTGATTTAATCGAATCTTACCCCAGACCACTAGATCACTGAGGCGACAGAGTACGAGTGCGAGTTTCAAGTACGAACTATGCACAACAATTTAAAAAAACTTATACATACCAACTTATCATTTAATTATCAACAATTTTATTGAAGCAGTAGTGAACGGGCAGGACATACGAATGATCAAAGTCATGTTTTCTAGAAGTGAAGTAGCCGTATCATCATCTAAAAACATATTAGTCTTTTAACTAAATAATAATAATAAATCTGTTTGCAACATTTGCTAACTCCCACGGGTAGGGAAGAATAGGTATATAGAAGTAAAGTTATGTAGGTAATTTAAGAAATCGATTTTTATTAATGCCCATGCTTACTTATGTACATGTAATAGTTATAGTATCCACAGTAGTAGTTTTTAAATGTAATTACCTGTTTCTTGTGGTTCAACGGTAGAAGTCTGATGCCCAGAACAAATTTTCAGGTTTTTACCAAACTATTGCACAAGGTTATAAAGCACAATTTTTATGTGGCGGGTAATAAAATACTTAACAAAACGAGAACATTATGCTTTCGTAGATTTAAAGAGGCGAGAGAAAAATTGTTCTCAAAACAAAACTGATATAAATAATTTGAAAATTCAACAATTTTCATTTTGACTTTTGCGTCAATCAAAATTTAACTAATCTTGACATTTAGATGAACTCTTTGGTTTTTTTATTTGTACTTTTTGGTTTATAATGACAGATTACGTCGCGTTGAAAAATAGCACTGTCACCTATACGGCTGATTTTTTTTAATTTACATTATATGGCGTGATGGAAAAATAAAATTTTGTCTTTATGGAAACAACGTAAAAATTGTCAAACGCTTGCCGTCAATTTCTTTTTTTTAAGCATCTGGTATTAGTCCTAGATTATAGTTATTGTAGCAAAGAGTTTGTAAGTATCCTACTTCAAAAAATTCAAATTTATCAAACGTTGCTTGCCGTTGACGTGTACCCTTTCGGAGGATAAGGTAGCCGGTAGCAGTTTGCTCGAGGCCTGATATCCCGGTCCCAGGTTGGTAATGCACCATTGCATACCTTTGGTGTCTCTGGGCGGCGTGTATTTCTTACCATCAGGACATTCATCTGCTTGTTTCCCTTCCAATATCATGAAAATAAATAAAAAAATAAGTAGCAATTCGTGATACTCAATATTGCAGAAGATAGAAAACTTGAGGAGCAAAAATAATTCAATCGTAGTACAAAAAATGTAATAAGAAGAAAGAAAACAAGAAAAGAATAATACACAAAAATGTAATCAAAACGTTACATATACTAAATAATTTAAAATTACGTGAGTAATAAATATGAAACATACGGGAAACGCGGCTGAAAATATGATTACCTAGTTCTAGAAACGTGGCACACAAGACGATCGCAGACAAAACGACCGTTCGTTTCGTTTCCAAAACGAATTCGTTCTCAAATCTTAGTTTCGGGCACATTATTCTACGAATTTCTAACAATGTCAATCATTCGCTAAAGTTTCATGACGTACTATCGTCTATCGCCGACGTCTCATTTTGTTTGGCATGAACGTTCTACGTTTTTTTAGTTTGACATTTCAATGCGGGCCAAAACGAAACGTTCGTGTCAAGACGACAGTGTTCATTCTAACCCCGCTGACTGTTTCGCTGCGACTCGCCCGAACTGTTACCACCACCTTACCTATTCCTGCCGACATAACGTCAGCGCTTGCCGTTAACATGTTCCGATTCAGAGGGCAAGGTAGCCAGTAAACCTACTTATGTTGGAGGCCTAACATGCCAGCTTCAGGTTTGCAAAAAAAGAAATTCAGGTGGCGTGAATTTCTTACCATCAGGAAATCAGTCGGCTTGTTTGCTTCCAACATCATAAAAAACCATCAGAAGAAAACAAATTGACCGAAACCCAAAGAAAGCAAATCGCTTATACAGCATCAAGCTGTATAAGCGAAACCGGTAGGCCACTAATTACAAAGTAATAAATTATAAGTGATAAGTAAAACAGTACAAGTGTTTCTTTCTTTTAAAAATATGAATTTTTGGAAGTTTTATCAAGCGCCGACGATGGAAAATATCAAATATAAAGCAAATTATATTATTATGATATGGAGAGTAGACAACGACAATAATACACAGAAATACTAATATGTATTTTATAAGCATTCAGACCTGGAAATACAGACGTCTATGTTCGTCATACAACGTGCTCTCGTCGGGAATGTAACCCGAGCTTCTTGGTAGTCGGTGGAGTTAGGTAGGAACGCAAACCCCTTGGATAACGACTCAGTATACGTTAAATACCGTGGCTAACATTTTAATGTAATGCTGAAAAGAGACCATCCGAGATATATTTCCGCAGTATACCTACGTCGAACACCGTGACTAATATTTTAATGTAATACTGAAAAGAGAGCTTTTGAGATTTATTTCCGCGACATATGTCAAATACCGCGGCTAACATTTTAATATGATGCTGAAAAGGAAGCTTCCGCTACTTATTTAATAGGCAGTCTGATTTTTAGCATCTTCTATGTACACAAGCTACCTTCTCTTCCTGATAAGAACATGGCAATGTCACTGATACAATGAAAATAGGATTAGGAAAGGTGATGTTAGAATATATTACCTCTACTAGGTGCGTTTCAGCTAAGCAGTTGTCAGGTAACCGTTATCCAATCACAGGCAACGTTGTTTATATTACAAAACTAGTTGTGCCCGCGACTTCGTCCGCGTGGAATTTAACTAAAAAGCTATTTATTTCAGATTTTCCTTATTACATTAGTTACCTATCAGTGAAAGTCCCGTCAACTGAATTAAACCCTTTCAGAAATTTGTCTAAACAAACAGACAGACAAAAATTTAGGTTATTTTAGTTTGTTCCGTACGCCCGGTCATATTATGCATGTAGTTAAAAGCGGTTATTTTAATATTATAAACAAATACTCCGATCTTATTATTTTTTATAAATTAAAAAAAAATAGTTTCCTGACTCGGCAATCAGATCCAAGGTCTCATGTAGTCAACGTCACCACCAGACGACCAATCAATTTGTAGTGACCTGATGTGAGGATGGAAACCAACAGTTATCCCGTCATGTACCTCGTAAGAGGATGTTGTGTGATCACCGTCGCCCGCGTGATTGATAAAGACGGTAGAATGCTACGAAGCCCATTCTTTGTTTTATGTCAAATTGCACCCAACTTCGTGATGTAGTTGTGGTACGTGTAAAGCAAGCCTAAGATGAGGATTAGTACACTTTAAGAAGCCAACATTGTGTTGGCAGCTAACTCTTATTCTTGCAGAAGCTCAAAAGCACTTGTGAATTATTTCCGTTACTCATCTATTAGTTAATTGTATATTTATTTAGTTCAACAAAACTGAAAATCATTTGTCAAATTATACTTCTTTGAGTATTAAACCTAATAAATACTCAAAGTTATAAAGGTTAAATTATTACAGTCGTGTAAAAAAATGTCATGTAATGTCAAATTAAATTAAATCTCTCCCCTGAACAAATCACACGAATCAATCTAACCCTAAAGTAAGTAATTTATTTGCTTGTAAGGAATAATAACGGGTATTGGTAAAACATGTAACATAATATGTATAATATGTAGATTGTAGATACCAGTATAAATTAGTGAACACCCAGATCCAGAAATACAGACATCGATGTTCACAGAAATGCCTACCCTAGTCGGAAATCGAACCCAAGCCCCGCGGATAGTCGGTGGAGCTAGGCATGTACGATGCTAGCAAACGAGGGGGCCCATTTAGATTATTTTAAACAATAGTTTAAAGTTACTTTCATTTTTGATTAAGGTTACGTATCAAGACGGCTTTATAGCAATTATAGATAAACAATCATAAGTAATAGAAAAATACAAAGCAAATACAGAGTGTAAAATGAAATTGTCACTGGCGTGAGAAAAATGAATAAACTGCTACAAAGAAAAATCCATTTGAACCGATCAGAGGATACAACAGTTTTCTTTTATAGACCCGTTATATTAACTAGTTTATTGGTTTATTGAGTTTTGAAATGTGGTGAGTTTTTAATATAAATTTTAATCAGATATTTTGTAACTGAACACTGAAAGTGACAGGCCTAACAAATCCACCACAAGGCAACCAGAATACGAATAAAGTTCGTGCTCGGGACACAATCCAACTTGTTACGTCCATTGCATTTGACAATCCTAACAAAATTTCTTATAGGCAACCACCGCCACCATCGCAACCAGATCACGAATAAAGTCCGAGTTCAAGAAACGACTCAACTTGTCATGTTCGTCACCAATGCTGTTGAAGAATTCTACTACAAAGTTCACCAAATCCTCAAAAAATCAACTATACCACGCAAACAACGACGCTCGACAACCGTGACGAATTGGATTTTTTCGTGGTCTAGTCACGGTGGTGGGCAGTGGGAACATTCATTAGGTTTATCTCTTTTGGTGTCACTTGATAGACTTCCCGCCACAACAGTCATATGGGTTCCACGAAATCAGTAAAATAATGGCTTTATTCTACATCTGTTGACATAAAATTGACTGTTCAATAAAATTGTCACCTAACTACCTTGCCATCTACATCAGAACACATGAAACGTAGCATCGTTTAACATCACGAGTAAGGCACTGAAAAACATTTAATGCTAATCATCACATAACTCTCATCAGTGTTGGTTCTGAGCTCAGTTGAAAATCATTTATCAACAGCTTTCAGTTTAACAAATAAGAGCGGAACGTACGTTTACTTGTCACTAAGATCTTAAGAATGAACGGATAGTTCAATTTTGCGACAATTGCTCGGATGAGTACAGATTCCTGGTGCCAGAATGAAAATGCTCGCCACAGTTGCATTCAGCTGTGGAGTTTGGGTAAACTTTTCAATGTAGTAATCAATTTTCCTGCCTCATAATGGCGATGCAACAACTTTCATTTATATTTGGTATCTATATGCGATATTTACTGCTAGCCATTTGCTGCTCTTCACTGTTGCTAGCCATCCGATTCTGCAAAAAATTGTAAAAAGTAGATTCTACGAAAGTTTGCCCTTTTCACCGACTTTGTTTCGAAACTGAGATGCGAGACACATATCAGCCTTAAACCCATATTACGTATGTTTTTGAATGATAAGGGTTATTTCTTTATTTTGGAAATGCTAAGGTCTACAACTCATTTATATTCAAGGAAGGAGTTTAAGTTTCTTTTAACTTAGAGTAACTTTATTATTGTTATTTTCTTTACTTTAATTCGTTTGATAGATTATTAGGCTCAGAACTCACGGTTTTCACCCGCGCCCACCTCGTTTGCGGGCCTGCAGCTTCTGCAGAATGTAAATTTATATGAAAAAAATAAGGGCACATTTCACGACGCGTTTTACAGACGCAGCGGCCGCGGTTGTTTGCGGTTGCCGCGGCACCGGTCACCCGCCGATAGAATCGTGCTGGTTTGCGAGCAATGAATTCAACCGCGACGGTTACGTGACCCCATGAATTACCGATCTCTTGAAATTTTAAATAAAACCGCAGTTCCGTGACCGTCGGTAAAAACTGCTCAGTGAGTTCTTAGCTTTACACAGAACTATTATTTGTCCAGGGAATTTTTTTATTAGTCATCGCTAAACATTTGACACGACAAAGTAATCCAATAATAGATAAAAGCCCTCGGAACAACAATGTTTGTTGTAAAAAAACGAATAAACAATGTTTAGTCATGAGAGTCTATTACTTAATCCACAACGACATTATCCGGAAGGTCGAGTAGTCACACTTAGGTTTTGTACTTATTTAAGGCCTAACACTTCAGCCACATGACTGAGGACATTGAAACTTTTATGGTGCGTATAGGCCATGTTTGTCTTCCACCAACAGGGGTGCCGTGTGCAGCAACCCTGACTTTCACTATAAAACCTATAGATATCTCTGTCTACCAACTTTTACATGATAGTTAGGTGTGCCTAAGTATTTTTCTTGTTGATTATCATGTACATATTATAATGCGGTTGTTTTTTTGCAGCTCATGTATATGTAGCTTATGCAAGTTTATATGTTTTTTAATTCCACTAATACTGGTTGTGGTGATAGGAATCATTGTGTACAAATATTTGAAGTCAGTTATACCTGAGATACCATGAAATATTAAGCTAGAATTTGGTGAGTGTTATTATAGTTTAGTATTTCTACAAATTGTACAAAGTCGTCCCCTGCCTCAGAGATACAACTCACGGAGCGATTTTTACCCGCGCCGCGGTTCTGCGTTTTTATTTTAAAATTGACGAAATTGGTCAATTTTGTGATCCCGCAGGCGCCGCGGTTGAAATTATGCCCACAAACTTGGCGGTTGATGATCGCGCGGCCGGCGGTTGCGGTTAAATAATCAGTACAAATAGTACGAAATGGTCGCCCGCCAAGCGACCGTAAAGCACACGGTTCCAAATCGCCGAAGCGGCGGGAGATCGCCGTCTGCACGATTCTATAGGCGAGCGCCCGCTACCGCGGTAACCGTAAACAACCGCGGACGCTGTGGGTGAAAATCCGCCATGAAATGTGATCTTACTTTTAGCATCATGCATTGCATTCTACGGAATCTGCGGGCCCGCAATCGCCGCGGGTAAAAACCGCACCACGAGTTCTTAGCTTTATTTTTTCCATAATATGTCTGATAAGTATTGAGCTACTCTTAACAGTGAAACGGATTTTGATTCTGATGTCTGACAGAAGTGTTAAATTTTAATAGAAACATGATTAATTGAAGGAAAATATCAATTGAACTAACATGCGAACCCAGTATAAGTCGGTGACTACTATTATGATATTTAGTCTATGCTTCCTGAAAATTAAAACTATATCAGACAGCTCCCAGAATATTAAAACCATAGACTCGAATTGAGTTTTTTTAAATAAATGCTTGCTGTTTTTTGCAGCTTAAAATTGTTTTTCGCCATCAATCATAAAGTCAAACTAAACCAATAAGTCTCAAACTAAGTCACATGAGTAGAAGCGACATCATTACAGCTGAAAGGGGGATCAATTACTCTCCTCGCTCGCATTGTTTGTTTAACATTGCGTATCAAAAAACACTTAAAACGAAATTCTGACTCACAACACAATGAGATAGAGGAGATAAAATATCTATGTGTTTTTGGGACGTTTGCTATGCCTTTACTGCCTTTGAACTTGCTTGTTTAAATTTAAAAATAAATCTGTCGATATATAGGTATGTATTTTTTTACATTAGGTAACTCTGCGGTCTAGCGTCCCAGCGTTGGACTTGACTTCATGAGGTCCAGGGTTCGATCCCCGGGTCGAACAACGCAAAGAAAACATGTTTTTCAAATTTTCTAAATAAAACAGCGTTGCCCAGAATTTGCTGTTTTCCCGCATGGCGATAGGCTTTTAACCTATCACTTTTTGGGACTTAGTCTCTACGGCTAGTCGTGGGTGGTAACTAACTTGGGTTGATGGAAGAATTC
The DNA here is from genome assembly GCA_002245475.1 of Calephelis virginiensis. Classification (NCBI taxonomy): domain Eukaryota; kingdom Metazoa; phylum Arthropoda; class Insecta; order Lepidoptera; family Riodinidae; genus Calephelis; species Calephelis virginiensis. Next base: position 276,479 of record NJDC01000797.1, on the reverse strand, counting down.
ACGCATAAGCTCGCCTATTGTTTAATTTAAAATATTTGTATTAAGACTGTTTTGTATACAATAAAGAAATATATTGATAAGAAGTTCCAAACCCCTGCTTATGAGATAATGGCATAAGACATGTGAGTATCGTTTGGTAATTTAAAAAACATTTATAAAAAAATTTAATGTTTGTACGTCATTGATAGTATCTAAGTATCTAACCATTTTTTAAATAATTTTTACTTAATACTTTTTGTCTCTTAGTTTAACTTTTCTTTCAGATATTTGGGGATTACCATACGAATATATTTTTTTTGAAAGTGGAATAATAGAACCACTGGACCTGCGCTAGTGTATTATTGGAAGTGCTATTTAAAATGTTATATAGTTAGGCAATTATTTGTAAAAAGCCTTAAACAAAACTGTTATGTCTCTAAAAATGGATAAGGTAAAATATGTAATGTATTTTTTGAATTATATATTGTTACTACAGAGTTAATTCACTTAGGGCCACTTGCACGTCCTCGGGTTAAATTTGATAATGAGTTAAACTGTCAAATGTACCTATATTAATTTAACCCTGTATTGGAAGCTAACTCGGAGTTAAATATTTAATCCTGGAACGATAAAACGAGGCTTAGAGTTTACTTTTAAAAACTACCCTTCTTCACAAATTCCTAAAAATATTTTTGTTTTTGCAGTAATTCAATCGGGCACCTTAGTGTTTTAGTGAGGATGCTCTGCTAGTTGAGATAAGAAAAATACTAGCGCTACGTTGAATGTTTTACGTTTTAATAACGTGGATCGATATGTCCCATAACTTAACACGGGAACAGTCCTAGAAATACTATTTACGCTCAGTACCACTTCAAAAAACCGACATCGATTTCATTATTACGTCACCTAAGTACACAAAAAAAACATTTTCTAGGATTCCATCATCACATTCAGATGTGTTGGTGTCGGGACCATGTTGTAAACAACATGCTCTTTGAAATAAAATAAAAATCAAAAATCGGTTCACAAACGCTGCGAGCACGTCTTTAATAATAAAAATTCATTAAAGTGATGTCCACAACGTAATTTGTTCTATAGTCTGTCTCAAAAGGAAATGTCAAATTATTCATTAGACATATCACCGATTGTTACCAAATGGATAGGTTAATTTGCCAACGACATTTTGAAGGTATATTTTTTACAAAGACAACAGTTATGGCTACAAATATCTTAATGCTAATTTATTTATGGGTATACCCATTAAACCACTTTTCTTTTTTTATCATATTGGAAGACAAGACAAAAAGTATCTTCACGCCCATATTCACGAAGAGGTAGGCAGAGGCACAACCCACGACTAGCCGAAGACACTAAGTCCCACAGTGTGATAGGTGGCATGCCTATTGCCATCCGGGCACATATCCAATTTCGAGCAGTTTTTTTCTATTAGAAAATTGGAAAAACCCAATTTTCTTTTTGTTGCCCGACCCGGAATTCGAACCCGGGATCTTATGCAGTCAAGTCCAACGCCAGGACCGCGAACCACAGAGGCGATTTGAAGACAAAAAAGCAGAGACATTTACTGACAAGTAATATAGTCGATATATCCAAAAATGTTAATGGGACGTTACAAACCAAAGGCTGGGATGTCAAGCCTTCTGCAAAGAAATATTTAACAGCTATCTTCTCTAAATCAGAGCACATCAATACTTAGAGTTAGTATTAATCCTGGCAACCACATGCAAAAATTGTCCATCTAGTTAAGGTTACAGTGTCAGTGCCAGTAAACCTATATAGGTTACTACTAACATTAGTAACTAACTTTAGTCTCCAACAATCTGCCTACCAGGTAGGCAATTGGTATATTCTTTAAATGAGTCCGGACCATCAGGAAGGAAACCGTTTACTTTACAGACGCATTTGTTTTACCGAAACTCTACTTCGAGAAGGTATATGTAGAAGTGTGATTAATGGAAGAAATGAGCGTCTTATTTGTGGTAAGTGGTATGTGTAACGTAACTCAGAATGGTATTTATCAGGCAACAAATTTACTGAGCATACTCATAGTTGTATCTTATTATAAAAATATTATTAAAAGCTGTCACTCTATAATAATGATTGCATTTTTATAGTTATGAGCAATGCTTCGTTACTTTGAGGTAAACTACCATGGTTATATAAGATTTTAAACTTAAATCGTCGCGAATTAATAACATTTTTAATTATTTATACGACGGGACCCGTGACCACGGCCTATGCAACTAGGCCGAAATATCGACAAATAAAATAAAAAGAGATCGTGAGTATCCCGTATAAATAATTAAAAATGTTACCATGGTTATACTAACGAATTACGGATCGTTGATAATAGAAACCGGGTTTAAAAAGACTGACTGACAAGCAAATATTTGGAGTATTGTATCACATATGATAACAGTTACTTAATTTTTTTTTATTTTTATCTCCAATAAGTTTTGAGACATATTTTTAAGGAGTCTCGTAAAATAATTAACACATGTTCAAATATCTTCACATTTTTTTATTTTTTTTATTTTTTTTTATCATTGTGATGATATATTAGTATAATATAGGTCAGTAACAAGACCACTGGTGGTAAAGAGCTGTGCAACAGTTTATCCCGGGCTCGGATCCGCCTTCTTAGAGCTCTTAGACACGAACGGCAAGTCACCAATAGCATCGGTAAATGCAGTCGTCGACGCGTCTCGACGGCAGTAGTCAACACGTCGATGGCTGCCGTCTACAGGCGACAACGCTTGCCGTCACAACTGCAAGCATCGCCACTTGTCATGCCTCTCGTGTGTAAGAGCAGTATAATGAATCGGCCATGTTCCGCTCCTAATAATAATGGGCTTAAAATTCCGACCACAGGACACCGAAGCACCTGTTACATTTATGGTGTGTATAGGCCACATTCGTCTCATAGTAACAGAAGACACGTGTGCTTGTTCGCTCGCCTATCACATTAATTAAATAAAAAAGTAGGTGACTTATTTAAATAGCAATATGATCAAATTGCATACTTTTATTATTCCCAAGCTAGTCAGGCTACTCAACCTATGATCTAATATTATTTTAGTCCCTCTCGTCTATCCATATTTTATGATCAGTGAAATAGTCGAGTGTCGACATGACTGCAAAATGAAATTCCGAGTAAGACTATCAATTTTAATTGGAAAAGTCTGCAAGTTATCTTGAAGAATTGGAATTTAAATGACAGTGTTTATTCAAAGATAGTCTACCGCCGGCTAGATCTTTGGACAAATTAATTGAAAATATCAACTGTAATGAAAATAGTTATCATCTCCACTGTACACCCTTAACACTGTGTTAAATTATACAACGGGTTAAGGATAATAATAATAAATGATTAAAAGTAAATATAAAAAAATATCTTCACGCCCAGATCCCGAAGAGGTTTACAGGGGCACAACCAGGGCACCCATGACTAGCGGAAGATACTAAGTCTCACAATGTGATAGGTGGCAAGCCTATCGCCAACCAGACACATATCCAATCCCGAGCAACATTATTTTTATTAGAAAATTGAAAAAACCATATTTTCTTTTTGTTTCCCGACCCAGGAATCGAACCCGGGACCTCATGAAGTCAAGTTCAACACCTGGACCGCTAAACCACAGTAGCGATTAAAGTAAATATGGTATTGATTAATTGAAACAAAAACGAGCTCACTGAGTTTTGCCGGATCCTTCTCAGTTTGTCGCCGTGATCAGGAGATAGTTTTGTAATAATGTTCACGTGCACAATGACCACTTGTATGTTTTATGTCACTAAGGTATTCTGAATCTTAATGGGTATTACAGGTACAATACTATTATTACAGGTACAATCTATTGTTACAGTATACAGGGTCGAGAAGCAATTATGCAAAAGCCTTGATTCCCTTTCATGTTCGCAACGCAACTTTATCACTATATTTATCTATATGCTACGTTTATTTTATAGAATAAAGAAGCCCGTTTATTTTGCATTCCAGTTTAGAAAAAAGTATGTAAAGTTATTCTTTCCCTGTAACTTAAAACTACAAATGTTATATACGATGGTACCAAACACTACATTAGATTTGACAGCAAACTTGTACATCAGGCCTAACATGGCTTTTACCATTCGAAGAACCATATGTTTGTTCGCTGTTTCTTTCTATTAAACGCTAGGTATTGAATAGAGTACGTAGCCAAACAATATAGTAGTAATCCTAAAACTACAAATTTTCAATAACACTTTACAATGGTGCCGATTTTGTTGTGTCACCGCTAAAGCTAAACTAACTTAAACATTTTCTAATATTAGCTTATTTTTAGACAAATGGTATTCCGTTGTCACCGTAGTTCTAAAATTTCTTTCTAATTTGACAGTACTAAGACGGCAATAAATTGAATAGATAGT
>NJDC01000797.1:261472-271743 GCA_002245475.1 Calephelis virginiensis | reverse complement strand
GATTTCCACAAATACGAATGTTTAGAATGTATGCAAATAACCACATCCTGCAGCGTCACAAATTAAAATGCTTAAAGCGCTGCAGACGCAGTGCTATGCTAATGATAGTTGTTTTGGGAAAACAAACATTTTACATCATTAACGCGCTTCGTTGGAATGTAAATTAAGCATACTGTAGACATGATATAGTGATAGTTGCACTAAATGAACTATAGTACTATGCTGACTTTAAGTGAAAATCATTTATTTGAAGTAAATAACTAATTATCTTCTTGCCCTAAAGCAAAGGCCATCCACGAGGCTTAGGTACTTACACCCGTATATAAGAAGCTTACTTGGCTAAGTTGATAGGTAGCAAACCTATCAACAAAAAGGCACTTATCCATTCCCTAGCATCGTTGTTGTAATACCAAATTGAAACAAAGCAAATTGCCACTTGAATCATCCGAGAATCGAACCCAAGACCTGCACAGTCAACGCTAGCACCGGTTTAGGCCTTGGAAGCAACCTATCTTTATTACTTGTGATTGAATAATACAAATCATCTGCAGTTTCCCAGAATTTTGATGTTTATAGGCCTATGGTTTCGGTACTTAAAGTATCGTCAGGGCATTTGCATAACACATAACCTAGCGTGAACATCGGCCGACTACTCAAAAGGTAAGACGAATTATCACAACTAAATTGAATACATATGGGTGTAATTAAAACAAGATAGAGCAAAAAACAAAAACAAAAAGTAGTTGTAATACGGTCACGTAACACGTTGTACTTTAAAATCACTTTCAATTATAAATATGACATTGATATGACATCTTAAAATTGATCACAAAGAAAACACAAAAAAAACTAACTTTAATTTTGCCTTGTCTCGGAAAATAATTAAACGTATTTTACTAGTTGTTTACCCGCATCTTTATATCAGTCCTCTTTATAATCCCATGGGGTATGATTTTTGAAACAAAAGTTAAAGTTTGAACTCAGGTCTATATTTAATATATGTTATATTTTCATCAAAATCGGTACAGTGATTTATCAAAAATCGTATAGAGGATTCTTACCATAAATTGACGTTGACAGTTAGGACGTGATATTGCCACCAACTTATCTAATCGGTAGGCAAAATCGGAACAATACCGTTATTATATGAAACGTCATTCCGCTATTTGAGATGTGAACCCACAAATGAAATTACCAAAACTACATTTTTAATTATTTTGTTATTATTATCATCGTTGTTTCTAGGTAGAATTCTGAATTAGAAATACTAAACGTCACTCTAGTAACACTGATAACAAATTAGGTGATCGCATTGTAGAGCGAACAGTATTTTTTTTATTTGTGTTTATTAAATTATGAAATAACTGTAGTTATAGAGTATTTACCATAAATTTGTAAGAAACTGGTACATATACAACTTGTAAGATGTATATGTAGGTAAAAGCCCGATATCATTAAAGCACTTCAACATCCGTTGATTATCTTATATTCTCCGAGAATCTCAGCATTCAATCTAAACCATTGAGCGACTTGGCGATAAAACTCTCGGGAGCAGCCACTTCTCTCAAGAGAAATTACCTCGACACTTTTGCAAAGGCATTAGAAAAATATCAGAGCAAATATCAAGTTTATTTGATGCTGAAATAAGATCGAACAGATTAATGCCAATATTTTTATGATTTAGTTACGTCTCGCATTATTTTAGATTAGCAACTAAAAGCTTTATCTCAATTTTGAAGTGAAAACTTCTTTAGCGGCGTTGCGAAATTTTTTTGGAACGGGTTAAAACTTCTCAACTCGAATCAGGACACGTGACCTGATCGAAACTTCGTAAGACGGCGCAGGGCGCTTGCGCGAATGTTCTTGTTGTCATGTTTGTGTACGATAGCGCAATAAATTAATATTGTATTCTACCACAAAAATAAAGTGTTTTCATACTAATAATTAAAATCATTCGTGCAAAATTATTCCCTAACCATTCCAAAATATCAAAAATGCACGCTAATATTCAAATTTTCACTTCTGCCGGCACTTCCGGAGTGCAATTTATTAAATTAATTTATTATTAATTTATGCCGAGTTCCGTTGATTTAGGCTATCTATTACTTTTGAATCTCGATTTTATGCAAATTGGAAATAGAAATCGTAATCGTGTAATTTTGTAATCTCTAGTGAATTATTGACGTATAGTTCTAAAAATCAACATAATCCGATTTTTTGAATAAATGTTAATAATTCGCAGGTATTATTGTGTTTATGAGTACAAAATGAGAATGATTTAAATCCGATTCCAATTTCCAATTTGCACGAAATCGAAATTCAAGAGTAAACCTTTTGTATTAGTATTTACACTTTTTGAATTCTCTTTAAACTTACATTTTTCTACATTACAGCGTGTTAAACTTAAGCTAACATATTTCAGTTTTAACAGCATCATCAGGGCTTTGTGAAAAAGTACAAGTGCTGTATTTAAGTAACAGTTATTGGACGTCAGCTGTGTATCTTTGTGATATGAAAGCATCCTTGATCCAGTCTACTCTTGTTTTATATTATAATGACTGAATGAAATGAGTTTAAAAGCTAGTCAAAACAAAAATACATTTTTTTTGTTAACACTATAATCAATTATAATCTATTAATCTTTTAAGTATAAAACTTTTGGTATATTATCTGTTGGCAGTAAAGGTTTATTAGTTAACCTTAATAAGTGTTATTCAAAAAGTGTAGAAACGTTTTTCTTACCAAAAAACTTTCTAGCCTAGTCCTTATTACTATTAACTTGGTTGATGTATTTAGGGTCAACCTCTTTTGATCTTCAATTGGTTAATTCATGACTTCATGATACCGCCTAACGCAAGGCGGTCTTACACATTTCAGCTGGGAATTATATCCTTATTCGTGATTTGCTGAATCTTCCATAAAAGTAAGAATTTCGAAGATATTTTAATTTTCGTTAATAGACAGTCACTACATAGTATAAAACCTAAAGTCGCTTCCTCTGTCCCTATGTCCCTTTGTATGCTTAAATCTTTCAAACTACGAAACGGATTTTGATGCGGCATTTTTAGTAGATAAAGTGATTGAAAAGGAAGGTTTATGTGTGTGTTTTACACCCGTACAAAGCCGGGTCGGGCCTCTAGTATTTTTATAAAATAAAATACAAATTTTAAATTCAAACCTTGTTACTGCTTTACAATGATTGAAGTATTTTGACTGCTGCTTTGTAATAATTCTTCCATCTTAATGTATACATGTATCCTTTACAATTTAATATAATTGAAATTGCACATTTATTTGTATAAATGACTAGCCAATCCGTTGAACATCGTATCTTTTGATAATAACAGCTACTAAAAGTTGGTATGGGAAAATTAAGTTGTTGTTTTTCCTATGTTACTGCAATTTCACGATTTTTCTCTCTAAGCCACTCCTGACAGTAATTAACATAACAAAAAACAATTAGAAAAATTGAAAAACACTGTTTAAAATTGATCAACCAATAAAATTTTACAGGTAGATGACGTGGCATCATGCTATTGGTTATAAATCCAATTTCAGACAGTGTTTAGTAAAACATTTGTTTTACGGTTTTTTTTTATGGCAAGACGGTTACCATTCGATCTGTTCGTTTATTTCGTCCAGAGATCACACACCAAACCTTCAAGCTTATACACAAGGCAACAAACTCAACCCGCTAGCATTTTACGTAATTTCATTTTCTAGCCCTTGAACTTGAAAACCAAGGAGTATCTGTAGGAAACCGAAACATTTAATGCAGCAGTGAACAATTTTAAATGCAAGCGACCTCGACCTGGGGGCTGATTATGTATCTCAGTGGCCAACTCAAAATGGAAAAGTGTACATCAAATAGCTGTCAAATGACGTGTTTTACATTTGATATCTCCAGTGACCAACAGAAATACAATAGAGATAGCTAACACAAATGACCTCATTTGATATACACTTTTCCATTTTAAGTTGGCCACTGAGATACATAATCAGCCCCCAGGTCGAAAATTGCAAGCGACACCAAAATAGAGTGAAACCTTTCATATTTTCAGTGGCATTTGAAATTGGGCCATGTCACCGTAACGGATATAGCGCTTCCGATCACGACGAATGAGGACCCCAGAGAATTGACAATTTATGAGCTTAGAGCCGTATGAGAGAGTTACTTACTTTAGAGAGGTATTTCTTTTATCTATGTTAACGTTTTAAATGGAGTTTATATTGAATAGATTATCCGACAGATGTAGTCAGGTCTAAATAGCTATGGAAATTAGATTCTTGTAATGTTCCGCTAAACTTTAAAATAGGTAGTTTCCCAAACAAAAACCTTTTTCTGACAATAATAAACATAACGACAATCACAAAATTAAATTTGTTTAATAAACGCCGACAAAACCTATGAGGTAGCTAAGTACCATCTGGATCACGCCAGTTTTCAAACAAAACACCAACATCGAAATCGGTCGTAGTCGGTCTTATCGTTTTGGAGTGCCACAGAAACATTGTACACCCATCTTTTTATCGGGGGCTAGAAAAAGAGGTAGCGAAATTATACCATCCGTTCTAGCATGATGCCATAACCAAGGGAAATAGATATTCATTTTTCAAATAATTTATAATTTGTTTGCCCAAATATATTTATTTTTAACATTATAAGACGTTACTTTTTAATTTCGAACTACATGAATTTAATACATCGAGAATAGTGCGAGAAATATTTATTCCATCCGTTCAGTCTGTATCGGAAAAAAATGCATTTTTTTTCATTTTTCTCGGGTTTTCTCTTCATAAGAACCTTCTACTGACAAACACAAAAAAAGAATTAGAAAATGTGTATTTTCCAATTTCCTAATAAAAATAATGTGGCTCGGGATTGGATATGAATCCAGTTGACGATAGGCTTGCCACCTATTACATTGTGGAACTAAGTGTCTTCGGCTAGTCGTAGATAACCTCTTTCTCCCTCTCCGGTGATATGGGCGAGAAGATATTTTATTGTACCTGAATAATCTTATCTTAATATATAAATGAAGTGTCACGTTGTTTGTCCGCAAGAAACTCGTAAACTACTCAACCGATTTCAATCAAATTTACACATCCTGTGCAGTTTGACCTAACTTGAAAGATAGGGTAGCTTACATTTCAATTTATCGCGAGCGAAGCTGCGGGTAACAGCTAGTTTTGTATACAGCTTAATATTATATTCACTTAAAATATTTATTACAGGAAATTTGTATTCAACGTGGTATAACCAATTGCTTCTGTGACCTGATAAACAATCGGCCTAATCTCGTCAAAAATAGGTTAATTATGTTGCGCGTCAGTACGATTTTTTTTATCTTAAGATAGATACGAAATAGGCTTCAGACTATGTTTATTAAAATATCAATCAATCAATCAATTATGTATATTTTTTTTATTGAATCAGGCGTTACTTTGCGGAAATCCATTATAAGATATGTAGAGTTCGGGAAATACGTCACGTCCTTTGCCAACCTTATCGAAGAACTCACCACAGAGAACACCAAATCGCACTCGAAGTACGTTTCGCCGCGATACCGGGGCATCCTCAGGAAATCGACGGTACCGTACAAACGACGAAACGTTTCATTGTTATGTGTGAAAATTTGTATTGCTTTCGGAGCTCTTAATTTATTCTCCTCTGTGGTCTAGCAGTCCAGGTGCTAGATTTGACTTTATGAGGTCCTGGGTTCGATTTCCGGGTTGGGTAACAAAGGGAAAATATGGTTTTTCCAATTTTGTAAAAAAAAAATTTTGGATATGTGCCCGGTTGGCGATAGGCTTGCCACTTATCACATTGTGGGACTTAGTGTCTTCAGCTAGTCGTGGGTGCCCTGGTTGTGCCTCTGCCTACTTCAGAGATATGAGCTTGAAGATACTTCACTTTATTCATGATATCGACATGGTGGTGAGTGGTAATTACGTTACTTAGACTTGTCACATTCTCTGTCATTTAGAAGAAGAAGAAAGGAAGAAGCCACAACAGTTACACGGCTTACACGGAATTAAAAAAGGCTTATTCTATGTATACACTTATCTGTGCAGGGGATTGTAGAAACGAAAATGGAAGTCAAGAAATACGAAAACCGAAATGAAAATGGAAAAGTACACAAACGATTGGCCAACGGCGTGGTATCTATTGATGATAGGGCATATAGGTGGGTTCATGTCTTCGGGAACCTTACGTCAGTTAATGGAATTTTTCATATTTTTGGAATAATCCACTGCAGTCAACGTTGGTAAAGCTGGTAAATCAGTGGGATAAGTTGTACAAAAGTTTGCCTAGATTAGTAACAACTGCCTTCTTGTCAGTTCTTTTCCATGTTGTGTTTTAGTTTAGAGGTAAATTTACTTAACAAAGCCCAGGTTGGTAATATATTTCAACATCTGATGTGTATTCGTGCGAATATTTACATATATCCTTTTGTATCTATTTCTTATAAATGTGTATGTTACAGTTAAAACCCTTATTTGGATATAACGCGTTTTTCCTAGTCAGAACTAGTTTTCACTAAATGCCTTTGTTGAAACTAGAATTAACTAATGTCAGTTAAAATTAGTTCTTCCTAGTTACAAGAAATTATGTATGTCAAAAAGGTGGTTCTGCAAGAAAAATGGTTGCCATTGTAACTCAAAATGCCACGATAGTTTGTCTTGCAATAACAAATAGATCCTTATCCTTTTTAATAAGACCGTTTGATTATTTTGTAGTGTATGTTAACCAATGTTCCTTAGAGTTTTGGCGCCATCGTGAATAAAAAAGGTCGTATTTTTTTCACAATTATTGAATTTAGTGTAAAACATGAGTAAAATTGGTTAATTTGGTGGAAATTAGTTTAATTTTGTTCAGTGAAAGTGCACAAATGAAATAATCATGAAGAAATTAGTGTAACGTCAATTTCCTCGCTGCCGCCAAAAGTCATAGACGAGCTTGTGTAACGAAACCACCGTTTTACTCAAGACCAGACGTGACTTTGTAAATTAGTGACTAATGACTGAAATAAAGAATGAATACGGAATACATGAATTGAAAATATACAACAAGAAAAAGATTTATTAATACGGAAGACGTGGCTGTATGGACTCAGATCCTTTGCCTTTCCCCGACTGGGATAAAATTAAAAAAGCAAACAACAACAATGTTCCTTAATAATGATGTTCCTTTTTTACATTTTATGGATGCATTTTTTTAACTTATTTGATTATTTGATTTATTTAATATTGTCACCTTGGCAACCTCTATGTCGATATGCCCTAAAATAAATGTTCCCTTAGAGTTTAGTGTAAGGCAAATACAAGATTATTATTTTTACCAGGTACACATGACTGTGTTTTAGATCTTTTTAATAAATATTTTAAAACTGTATCTTGTTATCAAACCCTATTTTGTTTCTCTAGTGTTGGTTTTAACTAAAGCTGGGAATGGCAACTAGTTTTATCTGAAAATCAAAATCATTAATGGTAAATTCTAGTTTTTACTAGTTATTCCTAGTTTTAACAAAGAAATTTAGTACAAAATAGTCCTTACTAGGGAAAACGCGTTCTATCTAACAACGGGTTTTAACTGTAACATATATAACATTAAATATTGTCTGCCTGTCTATCCATTCGACATAAACTCAAAAACTACTAAACGGATTTTCGTGTGGTTTCAGCTATAGCTTTAGCTATTTCCGAGGAAGGTTTAAATGTATGGTTAGATTTTGGGACAAATGGTTGAAACGTCTAATATTCTTTCTGTTACTATAGCGTATATTTTGTTTCAACATATATTTTTTCTTGTAATCTTAACTGTGTTTGTGTGTGTGTGTCTGGTGGCATCACAGCTCCTAAACAAATGGACGTATTTCCATGTTGTGTTTGACGTAATCGAAATGGTTCTTAGCTACAGTTTGCTAATCGGTTGTCTTGTTGGGGTTTGTCTAAAATTTTTAATTTCGTGTCCATTAAAAGGTTTATACTCTATCACCAAACAGGTATCAAATCATCAAGTACCTATGTACTTATTAAAAAGGATTTTTGTTTTCTTAGATTGAGTAAAATTAAAAAAAGTCATTTTTTGCAGTATTACTGTTCGTTAATTTATTTACCTGCGCAGCGATGATGGTGTCTGATTTTCTTTGCGTAATTCACTTAAATCAATAAAACTAAGCAATATCTCCTGAGATTGTACACTATAATAGTCATTTTACCTCGATTTTACCGGTTCAATGCACCACAGAAAGAAATTAGATTTTTATTAGGTCGAGAAAGGGGCTTTCTGGGGCCGGCTAAGACCTTTAGGCCATGCTGCTACGTCTTCCGTATTTTAATTATTATACAGTCATTAGTCACTATTTACAAAGTCACGTCACGTCTTAAGTAAAGCGGTGGTCACTTTACACAAGCTCACTTTGGGAGATTTGACGGCAGCGAGGAACGACACACTAATTTCTTCATGATTATTTCATTTGTGCACTTTCATTGAACAAAATTAAACTAATTCCTACCTAAATGAACTAATTTTACTCATCATTTACACTAAGTTCAATAGTTGTGTAAAAATTACGACCATCTTCATTCACGAAGGCGCCAACACTCCTTTTTGGTTTTTATTGTACTTTTTGGGACAGGCTAAAACTTGAGGCCACATGTTCCATACAAATAAATTATTTTACTCGTTATTTATTTCCAAGTCACTTCTTCAGTTTCTTAATATATGGGTAGTTATAAGTTGTTATAGAATGTTATGACAGGCTCTAGAATAGGGCGGCCGCGGTGTTCTCTTTACTTATACTCATTTAGTGAGATTTGGCGGCAACGAGGAAGTACACGGTACACTGAATTCTTCATAAATATTTCACTTGTGCACTATATCTCAACAAAACTGAATTGAATGCCACCTAAATTAACTACTTGTACTATAGAAATAGGAACATATAGAGGCCAATGACTTTTACACATAACATTACACACGATGTTCAATCATTACGAAAAACCTACAAGCAATTACAATTACAATGGCGCCAAAACCCCGAAAATAAATTTTAAATTTATCATTTACATTTTTTTATTTATTCAAACGACGTTGACAAAAACATGTCCGGCTATACAGCCATTGTCGCTTTCTTTTGAAACTAGAACTAAAAAACAAAATAATTTATTAACGCTATTAATCCAGCAAAATTAGTATTCAGTGTGAAGTGAAACCAATTTGTTCTGCGACTCTATAAACAAGCAGCTTAATCGCGTCAAAAACATGTTAATTTTGTTACGGCTCGGTGCGCTGTGAAATTTTCATTTCACCATAAATTACTTATTGATAAAAATGGAGGCTAATATTATCTTTTAAAATAAACTTCAGATTAAATAACAAAAGTAACTTTTTTAAGTAAAAAGACATTTTAATAAATTTTTACGATACTATTTTTCTTGAATTGGAGGATCATGACGAATAAGTAGACTAGGTCATTGATGGTATAAGTTGCCTATCAATGGCAACCTGGGGGTCTTATGCTTCTTGCTCTGGACACTGACATTATGTTAGGAAGAATATAAGGCGGTGGTAACAATTCTAGTGAGACGTAGCTATACCACCTATTCTTAATGGCTTAAGATCCGAACCTAACCGGGTTTATGCACCTACACCGAGCTGTTAATCGGATGTAATATATTTCTTATTAGTGAGTATATGAGAAAATATTTAAAACGGATTGCCGAAACAATCCGGTATTTCTCTTTATTTTTCTGAAAACGGGTTTTCATTGAATAGTGCAATGTAAATATTATAGTAGGGGAGCCCAAGAGGGGATTTTTGGACTAACTCAGGCGCGTCAGATTAAGATATGGGAGATACCCTGTACCATTGTTGAACACCTCCATTATGTATCAAATCTCTACATAGAGACGCGCATGTAGAGTTGTCTGTCTAATTTTTTTTGGCTTGAAAATATACTCGCGCATGTCAGATTAAAGTACGGCAAGCTTACTGCATGCCAATAAGTCCATTTTTAAATTTTCTGATGATTTGGACAAGACGTACGGGAGTAGGAGTTTTAGAAACTTTCAAAAACCAAGTTATATCTGTTAATTGTCCATTACAGCAATCTGTCTGATTGACATATTTCTGTCATAGGAGACACATTAGGCATGTATATTATTAATATCTGATGAGTTCGACTATGATCAAGTGACTGAAATTGCTATTTTAGCTTCTAGACACTTAACGCACCGCTAAAAAGAAAAACCTCACATGACCTTTT
>NJDC01000797.1:208795-251884 GCA_002245475.1 Calephelis virginiensis | reverse complement strand
ACAAGAGATGTGGATATATAACCTTACAGTGAATAAGTCACTGTGATCCGCTGATAAAAGTGACTTCTGTGATTTGTCAACCAGAAACTTTAATGACCTGGCAATGAATTATACTCACTCACTCACAAATTATACTCACGCCTCACTCAAAGACGTTAATTAACAATAAATCTATCATTGTGTCACATTTTTTATTGAAACTGTCGACATGATGACTGATTGAAAGATAATTGACGTCGTTGTCTACAGCTGTAAGCCTTAAGACTACGATATAAGTTTATGGTATTTATGAGGAATTTGTTGTACTTAAAAAAAACCGCCGCTGTGGTCTAGCGGTCCAGGTGTTCGGCTTGACTGTATGATGTCCCAGGTTCGATTCTCGGGTCGGGCAACAAAAAGAAAATGTGGCTTTTCCAATTTTCTAATGAAAATAATGTTGCTCGGGATTGGATATGCCCGGTTAGCGTTACGCTTGCCACTTATCACATTGTGGGACTTAGTGTATTCGATTAGTCGTGGGTGTCCTGGTTGTGCCTCTACCTACCTCTTCGAGGATATGGGCGTGAAGATACTTTAAAAGAAGATACGTTCGACTTTAATGACTGATTAATAGACAATTATCGTCTTTGTCTGTGGTTGTAAACCTTAAGTCTACGATATAAGCATAAGAAATGTATGAGGAATTTGTTTTACTTGTGGTTAAAATATACACTACTGACAGTAATTCCTTTGATGTTACATTCTTGAAATCTAAAATACAAAACAAACATAACAGAAACTCGACTAAATCCAATGCAACATCTTTGTAGCAACTGTAACAGTGGTGTTTCTTTGTACTTTCCTGGTTTATAAATTGAAAGTAACTTTCTGTTGAAGGCTGTTTTAAGGAAATGTAGGTAATTTCTTGAATCTCGCGTTTTATTAAAATTATCGGAATATTTTTATGCTATATAGCAAAGACGCCTATAACATTGTAGGATCCCAGTATCTTCGACTAATCGTTTCTGTTCTAGTTATACCTCTGCCTACCACTTCGGAGATACGGGCGTGAAGAAAGTTATTCTTTTATAATAATTATAATAACAACATTTAATGCATAAACAGCATAAGGAGGATCTTATAGACAAAATGAACCGATTAATCCTATGTTACCAAATATATATCATTTACTTCTCAGAACAATAAAAAGATTCACTATGTATTGTCTTCTTCTTATATATAAAAAACAATTGCTGTTCGTTGGTCTCGCTAAAACTTGAAATCGGCTTGACCCATTTGGATAATTTTGATTTTGAACTATTTGTCCAGTGAAGACTTAAAAAATAAGAAAAAACTACTAGGAAACTGGAAAAATCAACTTTTTAAGTTTCCCATACAAACAAGGCGACTGACGAAGTTCGTCGGGACAGCTAGTTGTAAATAAAATTATACCATCATTATATAAAATTAAAATTTTATTTTCAAATTACATTCATATTAAAATCTTAATTGATTGAATATGTCATTACATAGTATGAAACAAAGTCGCTTCCTCTATCCCTATGTCCCTTTGTATGCTTAAATCTTTAAAACTACGCAACGGATTTTGATGCGGTTTGTTTTAATAGATAAAGTGATTGAAGAGGAAGGTTTAAATGCATATTTAAGGAAATTTAAGAAAATACAGGGACATAGGGACAGAGGAAGCCACTTTGTTTCATAATATGTAATGACCTATTCAATCAAAAAAGATTTTGATAGGTCAGCAAACAAGCTCACGGGTCTCCTGACAAGAGACAAGCGTGGCTTATAGGCACCGTAGATGTTACAGGTGCGTCTTTGTCCTGCGGATATCTAACCGGGAAAATTCGTGCACAGCACTCCACCATCAGTAGTCTTCTTGGTAATTACCTATATTTTCACTCGAAAGACTTATTTTTCTTTCAAGCTGCAAACCGGAGAAGCAGAAAGCCTATTCTACTCAGTGGAGCCAGACCAACATTGTATATACAAAATCAAACAATCGCCTCTGTGATCCAGCGGTCCAGTTTTGGTGTTACATCTAAGTGAGGTCTTGAGGACAATTCCGGGTCGTCAACACAAAATGTATTTTCTTTTATGTTCTAATAAAATAACCATGTTGCCCTGGATTGTGTAAACCAAAATAGCTGCTCGGTTGACGATAGGATTGCCTATCACATTGTAAGACTACGTACCTTCGTCTAATCGTTTTTGTTTTGGTTTCACCACTGCAAACATTTTCATGGATACGATATTTACAATATTACGAAACAATAAAAGGCTTATGATTTTAAAAGTAATATAGCCTTACCTATTCCTGCCTCCATAATGTCTCTCTAATGTTCCGGTCCGGAGTAGACATGTGCAAAACAGTTACTTTTCAATTGCCATGACTCGTTCCAGTGACAAGAAAGTAACGTTAAAAATAATCGTGATTTTGTACTCTCAGTACAAAACATGTTACTTAGGTTATAAATTCCTTTGTGTGCGCTGCTCTGCTCTACTCATGGACTTGTATGAGTGACACGGAACGCGGGACGTTCCGGAACGGCATATCTACGTTACTGTTGGAACGTAGTTTCTTGTTGACAAATCACAGCAGTCACTTTTATCAACGAATCACAGTGACATTCACTGTAAGGTTATATATCCCCATCTCTAGTCTGGAGGGCAAGGTAGCCGGCAGACCTCTCACTTAAAAAAAGATGTGGTAACCACAGTCTCCAGAGCCATAAATTTAATAAGCGCTAAGCAAGCAAAAGTTTTAACCACTTGTAGCAAATTGCGTTTCTGCGATAAACGTGCAAAGTTTCATTATTAACGGCTCACAGCGGGATTATGAAGATTAATTTTACAAAATATATATAGTAAATTTTAACTCTCGGTATCTGTTTCACGAAGATATTTATTTTAATGTACACCAAACAAAGAACAAAAGACGAACTCAATATCTATAATGGTTAATTATACAACTTTAGAGCGACACGGTTGATATTTGTTACGTACAACTATATTAGAACATTTGTTATGTTTGTCGCCTCTGTGGTCTAGCGGTTCAGTTGTTGGACTTGACTGCATGAGGTCCCGGGTTCGAATCCCGGGTCGGCCAACAAAAAGAAAATTGGATTTTTCCAATTTTCTAATAAAAAAAAATGTTGGTCGGGATTGGAAATGTGCCCGGTTGGCGATAAGCTTGCTACCTATCACATTGTGGGACTTAGTGTCTTCGGCTAGTCGTGGGTGCCTTGGTACCTCTACCTCTTCGGGGATATGGGCGTGAAGATGCTTTTGGTATATACTAGCTGACCCGAAATACATTGTCATGTCTTAACTATGCATCTTCACACTCACCTATCAAGAATAAGGCAAGTCCAACACGTCAAGTCAAGACCTAGTGCTGGTGTAACTTTATTTCCGCAAATCAACGAGTTTTTATTTTTAAATAAATAATTAAGATTATGATTATAAAACTCTGACTCATTCATTTTCATTCTGCTATGTCGATATTCTGTAGTTTATGTTTCAGTTATAATTTTGTAGGTCGATGTCTTTGTTAACATAAAATGAGTTTAAATTTACCAAACTTCTAAATTTATACAAATGAAAGTTTTTTAATATTTTTGTTTTGTTGATGTGTTATATTGTTATTAAAGAAAAAGTAGGTAAAAGACGATTGTCTGTAGGGAATACAGAACCTGCTGGTGGTTTCTACAACTTAGGTACCACTTAATCTTATGTCAATGAAAAATAAAAGAAACCAATAACTAGCAGGCGATGGAGTCGTCACATCAGACACACAGACGTCAAAACTGTTGTATACTTACTTAAATTGGCAGTTGTTTCGTTTTCGTATTTCATTTTATTTTATTTTTATGGTGTTAAAAGGCAAACAAGCAGACGAATTTCCTGATGGTAAGAAATTCACGTCCCCTAGAGACACAAAGGTGGTAATGGTGCGTTGCCAACTTGAGGCCGGGATGTTAAGCCACGAACAACAGTCACTGTACCGGCTAATGTAATTCTAAAGTGTAGTAATTTTGTTAGCAAAATTACTCCAATTTGTAGGAAAGCTAGAATATTAAAATGAATAAAATAGATTGGTCGAAGGAGAATTTTCATGCTTTCGCAACATTGAAGGGCCTGAAAAAGAACTGAATAAAAATAAGCGGTGTTATCTGACAGGGAACGGCATCTGTCGCTTGCAGAATTATTGATATTGCAGAAATGCAGCTTTTCTCTCGTTAACGGGAAATACAAATGTAATAGGATGGAGAAAATAATGGATTCGAAGTAAATATCTTCCTGCCACTGTTATTTTTCTTTGTTATAAAACCAATATATATTTCAAGTGCTTTTGCCTCAAACATGTTCTTAAAAATCGTAAATTGAAACTCGATAGATATGACAGCTGTGGCCTACACCATAGATGGTGCGGGGTTTTAGGCCTAGTGTGCAAGTCATTCCCCGTGTTGGTCCGGGCTCCTTTGCAGAATAGACCATCTGCCTTCCTGCCAGGCAGCTTGTAAAAGGCGAGCATAGGCTTACCGTCACTAACACCGTGACATTAGACTAGGTGGCAGAGTTTCGCGGCGACTCACCCGGATTGATACCACCGTCTTATCTATTCCTGTCCATAACGTCAGTGCTTGCCGTTGACGTGTTCCGGTCCGGAGGGTAAGGTAACCGTTAAACTTGCTTTTGCTCGAGGCCTACCATCCCGGCCCCAGGTTGTTCTACCGCATTATGGTCTGTAAATATAAATATTTATAAAGAGACATTAATTAAACTCATATAATATTTTATTTAAAATTTGTCATTAAGAAGTCATAAAACATAATTTGTTGGAAGTCCAATGATATAAAAAAAAGAGTGTGTGTACTCATGTACGCACGTAAGAAGTTATACTTCTTTGGTGTAACAATCCAAAAATACCAAAAAAATGTTGACAACTAAATTCAGGGTGTTGCTTTTTTCTGTCGGTAGCAACTAACTTCAGACTGTCACATTTATCTGTCGGTGTGCGCGCACATCGTAAAAATTCAATCTCATCATTTTTCCCAATCGCGCCAAAAGAAGTATAACTTCAAAAATAGAAACCACTTAAAGTTGAAATTATTATATTGAATTATAATAAATATAAATTATATTGAAACCTCAAGGAAGGAAAGGAGCTCAGAATCCGGCGAAGCTTCAATTAAGAATATTATAACGATGACAAAAGCTATCGGTTTTCAGATAACACCTATTATGTAACATCTTCACTGTCATGTAACTAGACTTAGACTAACTTTTAGTAACTATTAAGTTTGAACGCCGACGGTATAAGTTATAGCCAATGAAGTGAAATTAGTTTCAATATATTCCAAGTTTTACTGTGCTCGTCGGTTTCATGTTTGTAATAAAACAATGTTTCTGCATCCAACGTTACTTACTGTACAGGTTGTATTTGACACCGTAACGAAAACTTCTATGGTAGTTTAGATCTATATCAATACTTCAAAATTCCTTTTACAGTTTTTATCTGAAACAAGTGGTTAAATATTTATCGGTTTTTCAGCCTGAAATGTATAACGAACAATGTATAAGCATTAAGCCGCGTGTTACGAGCTGTAAGTGCCGACATAATTCGCTGTTTTATTACATTGCTGTTTTTAGTAAAAATGTGTTATTTATTAGATATTAAATAAAAATCAAATTGCATTAGATAGTATTAATGAAATAAAAGTGAAATCAATAAAACAGAAAACATTTTTTTTAAATTTATGAAAAATCCGACACAAAATTCCTACTACATAATGTGTCTATCATGTACAGAATTTATGGTTGCATTTTTCGTTACGCTGTCATTTACACGGTGTATATCGTGTTTAACTAAATTGTAATGTTATTTATAAACTCTTTAAAATTTTGACCGACTCTAGAAAGGAGGATGTTGGCAATTCGACTGTGTTTTTACGCGCTTAACTGCTCGGCTTAAAAAACCGATTTAGTTGGTTTTTTAGACAGATTGGTTATGTTTTTTGTCTATATTGTGACACAAAACTTTGTACTTACGTTTATTTTAGTCTTAAGTTTTTCTGTTGTATACAATAATGAGTTAAAAATAATAATCAAAAAAATATGCATTACCTACTAACTGTTTGCCCGCGACTTCTTCAGTGTAAGATAGTTACAATTTTCATACAAACTTAGAAAAAAAACAACTTACAAACGTTTATCCCCTATTATAGTCCTTTCGAAGTGGATTTTAAAAAAAGCATAGCCTATGCTTGAACTCCAATCTTTAAATATATTCTTATCAAATTTGATGACAATCGGTTAAGCGGTTTAGCGATAAAAGAGCGACAGACGGACACACTTTCACATTTTATAATATTAAGTATGGATTATGTGTGATTAGAAATTAGTTTAACATTCTTTTCTCTTTTTCTTTTTTTTCTCTTGTCTTTTTAAAAGATAAAACTAGTAGGATGCTAATAAAATTTTTGTTTGACCAATTTGCAACCCTTTGCCATATTACAAAAAAATAATTATCAAATCGCGGCGTGGTAGCTAATGAAATAGTTGGAGACTTTTTTTGCAGTTTTACAGTGCTCAATTATTGTGCTTTTTTCTGTGTTTTCAGTTGTGTGTACGTTAGGTCGAGTGCGATTTGGTGTTCTCTGTAGTGAATTCTTCGACAAAGTTGGCGAAGGACGTGACAAGTGGTTTTGTTTCCCGTGTTCGAACTCTATTTATGATTTGGGGGGTGATTATGTAAGTCAGTTACCAACTCAAAATGGATGAGTGTACATCGAATAACTGTCAAATGATGTGTTTTGTATTTGCTATCTCCAATGATCAACAGAAAAACAATAGAGATAGCAAACACAAATGACGTCATTTGATGTACACTTTTACAGTTTGAGTTGACAACTGAGATATATAATCACCCCCCTGGTCGTGGAGGTGGAAGGTGGGAACTTTAGGTAGGGTTGTCACATGTGAAGAAAGTGACAATTTATATTGTTTCCCGAGCTCTTCCTTTATTCGTGTTCTGGACGCGGAGGTGGGCGGTGGGAACGTTAGTTAGGCTTGTTACATTCTGTGTCGTTTGGGGGATTATTTGCCACAACAGTTACACTGCTTACGCGGAATTAGAAAAATAAAGGCTTATTTTACATCTATTATAATGGATTCCGCAAAATAACGCCTGATTCGATAAAATACGGGTTTTCAGTGTAAAAACAACCATGTACCTCCTGCCTGGCAACTGACAAGAGGCGAGCAACGCTAAAAAAAGTAATACAACAAGAGAAATGTTGATAGAGTGGCAGACAATTGGAATAGGATCCACTACTTTACTTTTACCTATCGCCATAATGATAGTATCATATTTCCCCTTGTTGGTCCGGGTTCCTTTGTAGAATAGACCATCTGCCTTCCTACCAGGCAGCTCGTAAAAGGCGAGCATTGGCTTACCGTCACTAACACCGTGACATCTTACAAGGTGGTAGAGTTTTGCAGCAACTCCCGTGGATTGGCACCACCGCATTATATATTCATCGTGATAACGTCAGTGCTTACCGTTGGTCCGGGGGGTAAGGTAGCCAGTAAACTTTCTTTTGCTCGGGGCCTAACATCACGGCCTCAGGTTGGCAACGCTCCATTACCACCTTTTTTCATATCGTTCGTACCACTATAACTGACTCTAGATGTACCTTTCAGGGTTCCGTTTCGACTGGCAAAAACGAAACACGTTGGTTTTTAAAAAAAAAAAAAAATTTAAACAAAAACGTTGAGAAGTATCAAGGGACACCTGGATGGAACAAAGTATATAAAAGTAGGTATATATCTGTATACACTCAACAAAAATAATCGTCGCGACACCACACTGGTTAATGTGAAACAGAAATGAAAATATCTGGCTCGCTTTCTATAAGACAGACAGAGAAACATGCGCACGCCGCACAGCTTACAGCAAAAAGTGTCGTTACAACTTTTCTTGAGATTTTTTCCGTTTAGCCCACTTACAACGCGCGATAAGGAACTTTGTTCCAAAATAACAATATAAAGGGGACGCTCCCTACATGAAGGTGAAAAAAAAAATCCTACATAACACCTACACAATATGCACTCAGCTGTCAGCATGATCTAAAGATATTTATTTTTAGGGTATAAGACAACGAACAAACACAGTGCTCTCCTGATCGATGATGAACCTCCTCTTTGTTTAAGTGGTTAAAAAGAGGTTGGCGCTTGCCCGCGTACCTACATCAACATAAATTTTTATCAAGAGTAAGGATTTGAACTTTCGAATGGTTGATTAATATTCATGATAGAGGCGCGGAATAGCAATTTCAGCGTAATTTGATACAAACAACGGAGCATTTTGTTTATATTCTACTCGTATACCTTTTTTTATTCTTTATGATATTGGAATTTCGAAGGCAAACAAGCAGACGGATTTCCTGGTGGTAAGAAATTCACGTCGCCTAGAGACACCAAAGGTAGTGATGGTGCGTTGCCAACCTGAGGCCGGGATGTTAGGCCTCGAGCAAAAGTAAGTTTACCGGCTACCTTACCCTCCAAACTGGAACATGTCATGACGTTATGGCGGCAGGAATAGGTAATACGGTGGTACCAATTCGGGTGAGTCGCTGCGAAACTCTACCACCTAGTCAGATGTCGCGGTGTTAGTGACAGTAAGCCTATGCTCGCCCTTTACGAGCTGCCTGGCAGGAAGGCTTATGGTCTGTTCTGTAAAGGAGCCCGGTCCAAAACGGGGACAAAACCCTAGTGATGTTTCAGTTTTTTTATACAAGGATTGCCTCCATGGTCTATCCGTTCGGCATCACACTTGAATTCTTACGATTCCGGCTTCCCGGGTCAGACAACAAAAAAAATTGCAAATGTGTATTTTCACTTTTCGATTAAAGAAACGTTGATCGGGGCTGGGTATGTCCCTGGTTGGTTAATGTCTTTTGCTAGTCATGGGTGCCCTGGTTGCGCCTCCCACCTCTTCGATGGGCGTGAAGATACCTTCATACGAGGTGTGTTCGATGGGATGGATGGATCAATGTGAATTTTACCTAGAAATTTTGGACCTCCTCGTTGGTCGAGTGGCTAGCGTACACGCCCAACTACACCGACTAACCGCGAGGCTCGGGTTCGGGCTATGTATTAGTGTCGTTGACTAACACCCATAACACAAGCATGTAATTTGCTTACATTGGGGTGAGATTCAATTTTTGTTACTTATCCAGAAATATTTATATATTCATTAAAATAGATAATTATAAAAAATAGGTAATTAAAAATATGTACTTGTAGAATTTTCGTGCTCGCTGCTCCCACATAAATAACTGACAGAGGAAGAAAGTTTTACAAAATAGCGTTTTGGTTCCGGTATTAACTAGGTACAACTTAACAAATAAGTCAGTAATAGAGTCACATGAGACGTTTTTTCACAACGTAAAAAGAGAGAAATTTGACGTGTTTGTGTGTGCATTTGTTTATGGTATCATAACTTTTGAACGGATGGACCGATTTCGACGCGGATTTCTTTATTTAAAATCTGACATGATCAAGATGGTTCTTAACCATATTAAATATATATTTTATAGGAGGTTAATAAAAAAAATATTATTATGAGATCAATTAAATATTTGACAACTTATAACTATTATCTAAAACACGAGATCAAGTCAAACTGAAAACAATCGAGTTCAATTACCATATTATTACGATGTTTTATTGAATCAGGCGTTACCTTGCGAAAATCCATTGTAACAGATGTAAAATAAGCCTTAATTTTGCTAATTCCGCGTAAGCAGTGTGACTGTTGTGGCAAATAATCTACGTGTGTAATCTGGTCGCGGAGGTGGGAGGTGGGAACTTTAGGTGGGGTTGTCACATGTAAAGAACGTGACAATTTGTATTGTTTCCCGATCTCTTCCTTTATTCGTGTTCTGGTCGTGGAGGTGGGTAATGGGAACGTCAGTTAGGCTTGTCACATTCTGTGTCGTTTGGAGAATTATTTGCCACAACAGTTACACTACTTACGTGGAATTAGCAGAATAAGATTTTACATATTATTACATCTACAAAAATTACTTATTGATCTTGGCCAAACTTATATGAAACTAACCTGCAACTGTATTTAAACAAAAAAGTCATCAAAATTGTTACATCCAATATAAGTTTCTGACGTAAGATAGATGTAGATTAAAATATGTGTCTCCTCCTTTTTAAGAATCGGTTGAAAACTAGGCTACTATGTAAGAAATAGATTTCCATTAAAATTTTGTATAATCTATAATAATATTATAAACTTCAATTTGAAGGTTACCTAGAAATACCTAATACCTGGAATATCATTCAGCTTGATGGATTTTACGATAGTTTCAGAGAATCGCTGACAGTGAGATATAAACTGTTATAATTTGTTACCCATACGATCTAAACCAACATACATCAGCTGATCTTGTGTAAGTTTTTGCCAAGGTTTACTACACTAAATCAGGGGTTCCCAAACTGAAAGATAATAAAACAACCAAAAATGAATTTTTTAATTCTTCAGTAATATTTTTTAAATTTATTCAATGATTCTTCAATTTTAAATAGGGAATTTTTAATCTGAAATTGTGTAACTGTTTTTTTTCTATATTTCTTATCGACGGTGCTTGGTCGAATTCCATTCTTGAAACAATTTATTCAACAACGATGATGCTTGTATAGCGAAACTGGTTGCCTAAACTATAAAAATAAAAAAATAAAAAATATATTGTGGAAATTACAAGTGTTGTTGAATAAATTGTGTGACTGTTTTATTAATGTTTCCTTTTCAATAATTTCTTACATATTTTACATTTTATTATTAGACTAGCTGTGCCTGTGACTTCATCCTCGTGGAGTACAAACTGATACTCCAATTCTATTTGTATAGAAATAAGCTCTTAAAGATAATCGTATAATTTAAAATCAATTACCTCAGGCTTATCTGTGACGTAAACTGCAACCATTTCAAACACATTTTTGAACAAAATTTTTTTCAGAAGTTCAAATGCTACAAATTGATATAAACACACACGCATGCAAGCAATCACGTACACATGCATGTTCTCATGTAAGCATGCAGTGTACGCACGCACGTACGAGTACACCCATATACCACGTATCTACCGCCAGTTGTTGACCCAGTTTTTTTTTTATTTTTGTTCCCTCTAACTGAGTCAGAGACTTTTCTCCGCTAACTTGTCTTTCATGCTAGTTCTCACTGTTGTGCCTGTTGTACTTTCATGCCGCATACTTTTTCTTTCTTTCACACTCTCATTATTACTTTCATGGGGGAGATACCCATCTATCTTAATTCTTATTCTTTTCTATTTTTTATTCTATTCTTTATTTAGGGGTAACTTTAAAATATTTTTTTACACCCTGCTAAGTTTCTTCTCTTTTCCTTATCATATCATTTTGCTTATAGAATAGGTCTTAATTATACATTGTTGACCCAGTTGACCTATGCTCACCCCTTACAAGGTGCCTGAAAGGCCTATTCTATTCTATACAGAGGACAGGGCCAAAACAATGAACTCAGGGGAATCAATGAAGTGAATCTATATTTTGTGTGCTCACTGTTGTTTTCTTCTGACACGCCGTTGCACTTTCCAATAATCGCACTTTATACCAGGCGATAGTTGGGATTCCGATTGCTGGACGATTCGGTGTTCGGTGTTTCTATTTTATCATGATAAAATCAGAGAAATGAAATGAAAATTATTTATTTGCGGAATATGTGTGTTAAAAACTTGTTACAAAGATATTTACGAATACAACATATTCTACCACAATCTGGTGTGCAAATATTTAATTAAATTTAAAGAAATTAAAATTTATGTACATTTTAACATTTAAATCATAGTACTTTTTATATTTTAATAGACATTTTATTTATTTATACGTGTAGCAAATTTTATAATTTACTACAAATAACTTTAAAGGTAGATTCATTTTAATGCTATCTACCGTACACTACGAGAGAGTTCTCTAAATGGCCGGTTGAGAATTAGTGATCTCTTCGCTTTATCAAAGCATTTGGGAAAAGGAAAGATAATACTAAAAAAACTGAAAGAAATATTAACCTGATGGGTAGCTGGATGATTCGCCTGATAAAACTCAAGAAAACATTTTACATATTCCGAAAACATCTTAACTCTGCTACAAACTTGTTTATATATGTAGAAGTCACTATAGAAAACTGTAGAATAGTCGTCAATAAGCATAACATTTAGATAAATAAATATCCCTAGACAAGTTATACAAATTGAGTCTAACCCCGAAGTAAGCATATTATATGCTTGTGTTATGGGTGTTAGTCAACGATACTAATACATAGAAATACTTAAATAGCTACCAGGATAAACTCAATAAACATTCAGACACGGAAATGTAGACATCTACATGTTCATCACACAAACGCCTGCCCCCGTCGGGAATCGAACCCGAGACTCGCGGTTGATCGGTATAGTTAGGCGTGAAGGCTAGCCACTCGACTAACGTGGCGGTCGTTAGATGATGTTGCTGGAAATGAATAAACTACATCTCTAAGCACATACAGCAGTGGTCATGATAAAAGTTTTATTAGTTTATTTTAATAAATACTATTGATATTTATTTTTGTTCCCTTAATGAAATTTCTATAGAAAATAACATAAAATAGGGATTTCATTCGATTTACAAATGTTTGAACTCCATATCGATTAATAGAATGGATTCGATGTTTCTTACCTATGTACTTACTTCGATAGTGAAGGTAAAACTGGTCTCAAATATGAGCTTTTGACTTGATTCTACATTAAGTCCTAAATGTGAAATAGACTTTTATACAAACTTTTATCCCTGAGTTTCGTAATAGACTGTTTATGTATGATCTGTCTGTAGGTATGGCAAATTTCACTAAAATTCATTCAGTGGTTTCGGATGTGAGTTGACAGAAGATTTAGTCAGGTTCCGTTTCCTCGCCACTTGGGAGTGTAGAAAAGTTTTTTTTATGTCAGGTATTGGGAAGCAAACAAGCAGTCGGATTTACTGATGGTAAGAAATTCTCGCCGCCTAGTGACACCAAAGTTGATAATGGTGCGTAGCCAACCTGAGGCCGGGATGCTAAGCCTCGAGCTAAGGAAGTTTACCAGCTACATTATCCTACGAACTGGAACACGTCTGGCAACTACTGACGTTACAGCGGCAGGAATAAGTATGGTGGTAGTACCAATCCAGGCTAGTCGCTGCGGGGTAGAGTTCCGCCTAGTCAGATATCACAGTGCTAGTGACGGTAAGCCTATGCTTCGCCTTCTGTCTGTCTGGCATTAAAGCGAATTACCTATTCTGCATTCGCCTCTGTGGTCTAGCGGTCCGGGTGTTGGACTTGACTGCATGAGGTCCCGGGTTCGAATCCTGGGTCGGCCAACAAAAAGAAAATTGGGTTTTTCCAATTTTCTGATTTAAAAAAATGTTGGTCGGGATTGGAAATGTGCCCGGTTGGCGATAGTCTTGCCACCTATCACATTGTGGGACTTAGTGTCTTCAGCTAGTCGTGGGTGCCTTGGTTGTACCTCTGCCTACCTCTTCCGGGATATGGGCGTGAAGATACCTATTCTGCAATGTAGCCCAAACCAACACGGGCAATTACGATTTTGATTCAAACTTTCACCCTGCAATATGGTAATCTATGGGCTGATTTTGAAAAGTGTAACCTATGTTTAACTCGCGTTTTTAATTATATGCTTCTCAAATTTTATCAAAATCGATCCGGTGGTTGTGAAATCGAACCCAACCGACAGATTTTCACATTCAAAATATTAAGTTTAATATTGATATTCAGATTCACATTTACCCCGTCCTGGTCCGGGCTCCTTTACAGAATAGACCATCTGGTTACCTATTCCTGCCGCCATAACGTCAAAGCTTGCTTTCGACGTGTTCCGGCTCGGAGGGTAAGGTAACCGGTAACTTTTGCTCGAGGTCTAATATCCCAGCCTCAGGTTAGCAACGCACCATTTAAACCTTTGGTGTCTCTAGACGGCGTGAATTTCTTACTATAGGAAATCCGCCAGCTTATTTGCCTCCCAATATCTTAAAGAAACATAATTTATGTAACCATATAACGTAACATTTAATTAACATTGTAACAAAGCACATATTTTTCTTCAGACTTCAAAGAAGAATGTTTTGTGTTTCCATAACCAATTACGTGGGATTGAAAATGAAAGAGGCATCTTTTTGTTATCTTTTAATTTATTCTTTGAATACACATTTTCAAACAATATCTCTCATTGACTAGAATAACAATTATCAAATTTCTTATGCACATACATAACGACATTTATATTTCATTCTAATATAATTATAATCATTTATCTATATTTAACTTATACATATTTAAATGCATTTAATTAGGATTTCGATAAAGCGTTTCATTGCATTTAAAAAAATACCCGATAAAATTTTACCGCCTACCTGCCGACTATAATATAAATAAAAGCAGTTATTTATAACTATAACTAAAATCAGATTATTTAAAAAAGGTTTTTCTTGTAAATTTCCTAATTTTTAATCATTACGTACCTTTGTCGAGCACATAAAAAATTGCAAGATTGATTCAGTTGTTTTCGTGTTAGGAAGTCATGTTTTATACAATAGAATAAGTAATAGGGTATGGTAGCCGGTAAACTTACTTTCGTTCGAGTCCTAACACCCCGGCCTCAGGTTGGCAACGCACCATTACCACCTTTGGTGTGACTAGGCGGCGTGAATTTCTTACCACCAGGAAATCTGTATGCTTGTTGGCCTTCCAATATCATAAAAAAAATAATAGGTTTTTCTATTTCTTAAAATTAGTATGCTACATATATTTTTTTTTAAGTTTTTATAAGTAAAAATTAAAATCTGTCATTATGTAAGAACTAAAGCGTTGAATACTCGTTTGTTTGCCCAATTGTGCGACAAAAACGATGAAGGCTTTAAACGGTTGTTTTATATACTGAATAACCCTGGTTTTAACATGATTTTACTCACTTTCAAGATTAGTTTGAAAGTTTCTGGAAATTGAAGATGCAGATTTAAAAGAACTAGTTGTCGCCCATTGGTCGAAATTCGACCATAATAAATTTAATATCTTGTTGATAAGAACGCCATTTTCATTTCTCAAGACCAACTACTTTGTTTCCGAACTTATATTTCTAATTATGAATAGTTAGTGCGCCATCTGTGATCTTTTATTGTTATCATCAATATATTTGTTTGTGTGTGTCAAATGCATGGTAGTGTGGGTAGTGTTTTATTTATTGATTTAATGTACTTTATAGGCATTATTATTGAAAAATATTAGCGTTCTGCACTTCTCCTACACATAAACTATAAGTGAGTCAAGTCTTATGCTCCTGCATCCGCAATCCGCAATTTTCGTAAAAAGAGGTCCAAAGATTTGGCATCACATATTAATATATAGATACCCGATGAAATGGAAAGCAGACATCGCGTATTTGACAGATTTGTTTAAAAAATATCTTGCAGTTACAAGGGGACAGACTACATTTAATTAAAGCAAAGAGAGTCATTTTGGCTTTTCTTGAAAAATTGAAGCTTATATTACAAACTATTGATAATAAAAACATAATACCTATGTATAAAAAAAAGATTTTGTCCGCAGCTATGCCCACCACACACATCTTTTACAATACAATTTCTAAGTTTCGAATATTCAGAACGTAATTGGCGTCCATACACATCTACTAAAATTTGGTAATTAAAGTTTTCTAATACATGGCTTCGCTGCGTTGTTGTTTGTTCGTTGGAAACATTTTTGAAACTGACTTACGAATGTTTCGAACAAAATTCCGAATACTTATGTCAGGCCTTATTCATTTAACTCGGGTAAACGAGAAACACCGTTTTGCTAAAAACATGGGTAGATATTCGGTAGGTATTTTGAGTTCTACAACTTATTTTTTCACTTCTCTCTCTTTTATCTTTTTTCAACGAAAGTAAGCGAAAGAGACAAAACGCTATTAGTCCGTACATAATATGTCTACACACGTTAAATCTATTCACCGGGTTGTGTGTTGACCAATGTTGGAAAACATTGATTAAAAACGTCACAGTTTGATATGTCCCCTAAAAATCTGACAGAAAAGAATGTTCCATCACTTTTGTTTTTTCTTCATTTGAAAAAAGCATACGTTTGAAATAAGTTCAGTTTGTGCATAGGAAAAGCACCGCCATTATTTAATATGGCGCGAAAATAAAAATAAAATTTAAATCTATTTGTACTGACTAAAGTGGATTATAAAAACTTAATATTTTATAGTATTATTTTTTACAAAATATACGTTTACCTTATCACACTGATAAGAATATAACTAAACACTAATTACTTGATTCAAATCTTTTAATATTGCAATCCATAAATTAATCCCAGAGTCGTGTTAGTCAAAATATCTTTTTAAAAACATTGCATCGAATATTCAATTGTTGGACGGCGGCGGTATATATTAAAAGCGTAACCTTTGACCTAAAAATACAAGCAAAACGAACAAATTTACATCTAGATTTATATTAAATAAATTTACATTAACACAGCGGGTCAAAATTCTTTTAAGATTTGACCTGTTATATTAATAGCATTTTATTTTTTGACCCGTCACATCAAAAAGCATTAATCTAAACATTATGACTAGATTCATTTATACTAAATTACTACACATTTATAGATTAACAAAAAATATATTCAACAATCTGATATCAGTTTCTAAGACTATGGAATAGAGTTTAGTTAATAATTTGGTAAAACTAACGATATGAAGGAACCCTGTAGGACAAATTATTACATCTAGAAGTAAGATAGAAGCTTTGGTCACAGTTTGGTCAGGAAGTAAGGAAACGAGTTCGACACGACTAAACCGCACTTATCTTATTGTCTTTCTATTTACAATGTAACTCTTATATAAAAAACTAATAGTAATAACAGCATATAGATATATCTTTTTTAAAACAAATATTCGAGGAACAAAATGTACTCAATGCTATACATTCAGTGCGTGAGTAAACGCAAAGCGGTAGATTTATAACACTTAAGGGATATTTGTACAAAGGATATCTTACCTAATTTATGCACAAATAGTAATCAAACTGTTAAAAATATTTAGAACTGGAAAGAAAACAAGCAGATGGATTTGTTGAAGGTAAGAAAAACGCAAACTTATAAACACCAATAGATGTAGTGGAGTGTAGTACTTGGTTCCAGGTTGTTAAAAATGTATCTTGCATAAGTCAAATGGTTACCACAATCAAATTAAAACGCCACGTTAACGTAAACTAATAGTGTAATGGTAGGAAAACGTAAAACGATGTAACCTTTCCGGGCATGTTATTGCTGGACTCTTCCTTCTGGTTATGGTTTGTGTAATAACCAGTTTGGTTTGTTTAATAATCTAGAATCATTCATTTAGTTTTCTAGACACACGATGGATGATATAATTAAATAGGTAACTGAACAAATTTAGTTTATTCAATTAATAATTTAATTAAATCGAAAAAACGTAATTACTTACTTACATACTTTAGAAATAACGTAGTAGTATAACCTACCTACACTTATTTTAACCTTAATTACGCTTACGGTTTCACCCCCATCCCCTGTTTTAAAATTATTTTTTTTATTTTTAGAGATTGACTCAGAATAGGTGTTTTGTAGTCCCGTACTTTGTCTACGTTTTCCTCGGGAAGTTTATTGTAAAAAAGTGTGCGTTGCCCCATGAAAGAATAACTAATTCTGTGGAGATGAGGCACGTGAACGGTCATATTTTTATGTTTTATGGTCTCTCCATTCCACCTTTAATAATTTAAAAATGCATTTTATATTCTAAAACAAATGCTTTGCGACACCGCAAGACATATTGCGCAGTAATTTATCTAAGTATCTTGACGCCCTTATCCCCGAAGTGGCTGGCAGAGGCACAACAAGGGCACCCACGACTAGCCGAAGACACTAAGTCCCACAATGTCTAGCCAAGCCTATCGCTAACCAGGCACATATCCAATCAAGAGCAACATTTTTTTATTAGAAAATTGGTTAAACCACATTTTCTTTTTGTTGCCCGACCTGGGAATCGAACCCAGGGTCTCATGAAGTCAAGTCCAACGCCAGGACCGCTATACCACAGAGGCGACAATTAATTTATCTGTTTATATAGCGGTCGCAATGAGAGCGCTACGGAAAATCTGTGGTGTAACGCTCACTGTCCGCATTCGTAACAGTGAGATTCAAGAAAGAGTGGGATTGAAAAAAAGTGTTGTTAAAATTCGAAAGGGGACGCTCCGCTGGTTCGGTAATGTGGAAAGAATGACAGATGAAAGATTGACAAAACACATATACAATGTGAATGTGGATGGATGTAGGTACCCGGGGAGACTAAGGTTGACATTCCATGATCAGATCACTCGGATATTACCCGACGGTGGTGTCAAGAGTCTCCGAAACCGGCGTGTTTGTATGAAAAGGATAATTAATGTGAAGGAAGCTAGACAGGTTTGTCAGGATCGTGAGGTCTGGCACAAGATACTCTTTGCCTACCCCGTAAGGGACTTGGATGAAGATATGTATATATGCATGTTTGTATAACGCTACGGAGAATACAAATTTCAAGTCAAAAACTGAATTTACTTTGTTAATACAACCATCCTCATGCTCACTATGTGCGAAATTGATACTTTGTTTGAAGAAAAATAATTACCTACTTATTTTTACAATGTAAAAATTTTCCTACCACGATAATATTATTATGTTTCATGACTGTTGTGTTCCTGTTTTATCATTCCAGTCAGCAGCCAGTCAGAAGCAGAAAAATGTGTCTTCTTGTTTGCTTTCCATCACCGTTACATACAAACAAAATTCTTTTTGTATTTTAAATGACAGATAGAAACTGGTATTATGGAGGAAATGTTAAGATCATGTTAAGACAAAGAATAATAATTTATTTTGAAAGGAATAAAAATTTCATATAAATATTTGGTTTCAGCCAGCTGGTGATCTCTAGATATAAATTGATACATTCATTCAATAAAATATATAATTAATATCTATATGTAAACAAATTACATTTTTATTATTAGGCAATCCGTGTGCCTTCGGACACATGTTGTTTATTAAAAGTTTTTTTTCGAACCTGTGAATTAAAAGATTTTGGGGGTATCGAGAAAAAAAAATGGATGATTTTTTTCGTCATTATTTATCGCTATATAAAAATATATAAAATTAGTCAATTTTGGTAGCATTTTGCAAAATTTTGTACAGTTGTAACGCACGAATAAAGTGTTAAGGATGGCATTAATGCATTTTCTCGTTGCCTTCAAATCTCACTCGATGAACCTGACTAATGTTATTATGCCACCACCTTACCTGAAATTCTAACATGACTCACTTTGACGACTTATGACTATTTAGAAACAAACGTATGGCACAAAATGTGTACCGACCAACAAAACAACATTTATAACGAAACAACAAATGACGCGTATTATAGCCTTTTTTTACGTGTGGTAAATCCCCCCGCCCTCGCAGGAGAGCAGCGGGCTATGTCGGACTCGAATCGACTAAAACCCACACGATGATCTTCCTGCTACCCGGCAAGGAGTAGATGGGGTTCGCGTATTATAGCCTGCTTTAAGGGGTCAAATTAATAAAAACAAAGTAAGGTCCACGATACTCAAACTCTGTAACCTATCATTTCATTATTACCGAGTTGCAAATGAATGAATTGAATTTTGACAGATAAGTGCTTCTTTCTTTCTTCTTTCCTCAGGTTTTGGCCTTCACGTTAGTATTTTGCCATTAGTCAAGCAGAAATTTGTATCAAATTTTATATCAATTATAATTAGTCATCTGTGATAAGTCGTCAGGCATGTCAGGCTCTTGGGTAAAGCGGTGGCCTCATTACTCAAACTCATGTAATGAGATTTAGCGGCAACGAGGAAATACACGATACGCTAATTTCTTCATGATTATTTCATTTGTGCAGTGAAACTAAACAAAATTGTACAAAATGCCACCAAAATTGACTAATTTAACTCAATATAAACACGAAATTCAATAATTATGAAAAAACTTAGACCATCTACCCTCGATGGCGCCAAAACTCCCAGATCAGTGCTATAAACTGCAAAATGACCTTACAGGCGCAATTCATTTAATACTGTTTACTTTTTTGTCCCTAGAGTACATGTGTCCGAAGGTAAACGATTTGCTCCTATATACATTACATATTGTTTCTAAATTATATGCTTATCAATACAGTTGGCAAAATTTACATGTTATACACATATATTTAGGCGAGTAAATTATTTTCAAGACCTTTAATTTAGTTTTGGAATAAAAAATTGTCTAAAATTCGTTAGGCCATGTATACATTTATTCAAAATAAAAAACGAATAAATTAAAATGAAAGAAGTTAAAAATTATTTTCTTCGTTGATTTCAAATATTCTACGAGTCCAAAAGAAGTTATTTTTTTTATTTTGTTTTAGTGAATAATAATTACTTTATTTTTTAAAGTATTAATATAATAATATTAAATTATTCGCGTTTGCAAGACTTAATGTGAAACAAAAAAATAATAAACGGTAAGTGAAATATATTTTGATATATTTCACTTACCGTTTATTATTTTTTGCTCGTAGCTTTGGCTAAAAACTATTTTTTATTAATTACTTTATAAAAAATGCTCACAATTTGAGTTTTTTAGGAGTGTACAATCTATACATTAAGTTGAAGCCTAAATAGGTATATACAAAAAAAATACAAATAACAAAAACACTGTACAGTGTCACCAACTTATATGTTCAGTAACTAAATTCGGAACTAAACCGTTATTCCGTCATCACTTTCTGAACTATGAGCACGGTAAACGGAATTCCATAAAAATGATTAATATGTAAAATGTTGCCAAGATGAGGTCATTAGGCTTTTATCAGATCCAAGCTTCTCAGTCTATATGCATACATATACATCTTCACGCAAAGTCCCTTACGGGTTAGACAAAAAGTATTGATTGCCAAACCTCATGACCCTTGTGGACCTGATTGACGTGCCGTGTAATCTAAATAAATAGACCGCATAGCAAGCAGCAGGGATCTGAATATCCCATAATATGGTAAAATGTCTCAAAACTCCTTACGCACAACCCTATCAAACACTTTTTTAAAATCCGCAAAACTACAGAAAACCTTCTGGTCCGCAGCCCGATGCTTCTTTACGATGTTGCTTCTCACTCTCAACGCTCTTACTCTTCTAACTCTAAATTCAAAACAAGATATCTAAGTCACAATATGTGTCTTGACCGTTTCGTCACTTTGAGAACTATGTTACAATAGCATTGAAATGATCGGTTAATATTTTAATGGTCAAAACATAACGATCCGAGAAACAGTCAAATCATATATTTTGACTTACATGTAAAGTTGTGAATAGAATTTATAAATTAGAATCTTTAGAGTAAAAAGCTAGACTCTACATGACATTTGTAAACTTTTTCATAGTACAAGCCATATGGCTTTTCTTGGCAACACTTTATATACATATTTTTTTGATGGGACTTCTTTTTGTAAATTGTTTATGTACAATAATACTCCTGTTTTATTTTCCTAGATGATAAAAAGCTGTGTAGAAGATAGTCCCCAAACGGTTTCCCCGCTTTACAAATTCCTGCCGCCATAGCATCATACTCACCATTGTTGAGATCCGTGCTAAAGGGTAGGATCACCGGTACATTGGCACTTCTGTCTTACCGGCCGTAAGATAGCGACGCGCTAATATTTTCTAGTCAGTGTTATATATTCATACAAACTGCGTAGTTTGCGGTGATACAATTCTAAACTACTACCCAAGTTATGAGTTTTCAAAAAATGGACAGACTTCATACAAACTCTCATACCCCAACATACGCATCGTTTGCGTGTTAATATTAGTTGACACACCAAATTTCAGCTTTCTAGGACTTCAGAAAGTACCATATGAAATTTTATGATACATCATCAGGGAGTCAGTGATTAAATCGGGGGTTTTAAAATATCAATAACATTTTAAGTATGTATTAAAGCTATCACATATATATTTTTTTACATTTTTATGCTTTTAAAATATTGTAACGAAAAACAATGAAATTATCTGAGAGAAGGTACCTAGTTAGGTGGTGTCCTCGCTCTTCGTTTTTTTTGTCATGGCGGGAGCGTTCCCGTACCCACAGACGCTAACCATTTTTTTAATTATTATAGCTAATTTATTATCGATATCTGTACAATTCTCAACTAGAAACACTAAACGTCACACATCAACAAATATGTTGATCGTACTATAGAAGTGTAAAAGTGGAAACATACCATACACATATATATCGGACATATATCGGATTCGGCTGACGCGGCGGCTATCTAGTTAATGAAAGCAAACTGGGCCTTGTAAACTATCGGACGTAAGTCGCGGACGTGGCCTCAAACGTTCAGACATCCGAAAGATATGTAAAGCCGCGTCTGTAAACAGCTTCCGACAACATGTTTTCAGCTTGAGACAATAGAAATGAACTTGACATACAATGTACAGTATCACAAATATTTTAGGCTCAGCCATAAACAAGCTCAAACAAACGATCAAATCCTTATGATATAATATTTACTACAAAACACAATTATAACTATTACTCCTATAAAATATCGTGTTTATTTGTACGGGAATGCTGTGGCCAAGTAAGAAGGAGCTGTTCATCTGTAGGACCGTCAATCATAGATTCTGATAATGCTGAAGAACAAGACATAACGCCAAGAAGAGCGCCACTTGATCTAGAGTGCTGTCTGCAAAGCGGCCGACGGGAAGGGGATTCGCATTCATCTGACAACGCTCTAGTGACCGTAATTCTCGGAGACTGACGACGTCTTCGATCTCTGCCTATATTTTCTTCAAGACCTAATGCACGACCAAGAACAACATGGGGTGGCGCACGAATCAAAGGAATTGCTGATGTCCGAATCCTAGGAAGATCATCTTCTTGGGAGTTTTGTAACATATTACAAGACGCTGCCCTAGGTGCTGGTCTTTCTGACCCTCGTACACCGATCGCCGCAGCATCAGAGAGTCTTCTTGTGGTAGGTGGTCGGACACATCCAGAGCTAGCTGATAAGGACGGGCGCCTCGAACCACAAGCGCTTGGTGTTCGAGCCTGAATTTCTTGAGTGACCTCACTTTTAGTCATTCGTTTCCTTTTATAATTTCGTAATGAGTCCCTAAGTGCTCTGCTACGGATACCATATAGGATTCCATTTACTGGAGGTGCCGCTGCTAGAAGAGTTGCAGCCACAGAGGCAAGGAACTGAGGTGGTACAGCAACCGCTGGCCAAATCATCACACAATAATATGGAAAGTATAAAATTGCTAGTGAACCTAAAGGTTGGAGCACTGCTGATAATGCTCTTCGACGTGGAGGTGGTGGAGGAGAAAATGGATTCCGTTGATGCGTTACTGTAACTTGAGCTGAGAGTGTTACTTCATATATAGCGGCTGCTATCCTATGGCGATGGTACCGTGCTATCCTTAAAATTTTCATGCTGCATAGAACAACTAATGTTGTTGGTAGAAGAAGAGTGAGTGAGGCATAGATTATACAAAACCCTAGTGCAGTAGGTCCTGCTCCGCAATCTGGTGCACATCCTCCTAAACCAATGCTGTAGGCTAGTGGTGGTTTGTCAATGGCAAGTGGTGATAGGAGTGCCACAAGCGCGATCCAACCACTCACAACACAAACTAATGCCTGAAACAAAAACGTTTGTGAATTAACCTTACGAATTTTTCTTCACACGTTCTAAAATTACGTTAAACTTAAACTGTTTTTTAATGAGACAGAAAAAATCTTAAGAAGTGGGTTTTTAAAGCATAAAAATGGTAGCCAACGCTTTATGGTGCTGATATTCATGGTGGTGATTGTTTTCCATCAGGCTATCCACTCTGTTGGTTGCCTATGTTTTTGTATAAAATTAATTAGAATATTCTAAGCAAATAGTTTGCGAGCGATCAGCTAATTTTATGGGGTTTCTGTCATAATAATTGCTACCTAGGTGGGTGACCTTCCGTTCCGATTACGGAAAAGCTTACTGAATTTTACTGAATGATTCAACTACCCATCATCAGGTATTCTTAGGTAAATCTTAACTGATTAAACCGTAATTTCGTCATTCTTTACGCAACTTTCTATATTTAGCGTACTTCTGCAAAAGCCTCGCGTCTATCCTGTTACACGCTTTGAAGGGTATGAACTTTCCTCTTTTGAACACCTAAGTTCTCTCAAGATCAAAACAATAAAAGGTTATGTTTCGGCAATAAGCGAAACATGAGCATTGCACTCTTACCATCTCTGAGTTTCGCAAGCCCCTAAGTTAAATTAAGTAAGTTAGCCTCAAACATGTCAATTACCACCTCCTCACCGTTCCATGTCACCAGAATGTTAGTGCTCAGTATTGACTTGTTTTGATTTGGAGAACAGCGTAGTAAACTTAAAGGAAGGTAAGATCCTAGCAAAAAGTTGACAACCCTCCTTATCATCTGTCTATGCGACATGTATTTCTTATCATCAAGAAATTCATCTGCTTGTTTATCCTGCTATGCTATAAAACTATAAATATGTACAGAAATATATATTTTGGCGTAAACAGTACAAACAATACTTAGACTCAGAGTGCGTATAATTAAATAACTCGGTTCTCGAGAGGAGGTAATAAAATAAAAGAACCAATATCTCTCCCATTGAAACTCAGTAATCGAACAATGAAGTTGACTTTTACTACCGGATAACCAATAAATTTCTGAAAGATATAATATTACGATATGGTTATTCCAGCTCAGAAAAATATTTTAATAAAAGTGAAATATGCTTTTTAAAAGATGAATAAATCACCTCTATGGTCTAGCAGTCCGGTGTGAACTTGACTCATTGAGGTCCAAGGTAACATAAAATTAGAAAATGTTAATTTTAAATTTTCTAGTCGCCTCTGTGGTCTAGCGTTTCAGTTGTTGGATTTGACTGCATGAGGTCCCTGTGCGAATCCCGGGTCGGGCAACAAAAAGAAAATTTGGATTTTCCTATTTTCTAATAAAATAAACGTTCCTCAGGATTGGATATGTGCCCGGTTGGCGATAGGCTTGCCACCTATCACATTGTGGGACTTAGTATCTTCGGCTAGTCGTGGGTGCACTGGTTGTGCCACTGCCTAGCTCTTCCGGGATATGGGCGAAAAGATATTTTTTTTTCTAATAAAATTAACGTTGCCCGGGATTGGACATGTGTCGGATTGGCGATAGGGTTGCCATCTATTGTTGTGGACTTAGTGTCTTCGGCTGGTCGTGGGAGCCCTGGTTGTGCCTCTGCCTACCTCTTCAGGGATATGCACGTGAAGATACATTTTAGAGGTATGGGCCCTGAAGATACTTTTAAAAATGATGCATATATTATGTTATTAAGTACGATAAGTTTTTTACAAGATACATTTTCTGATAGTAGATTCCCCGTGTTGGTCCGGGCTCCTTTGCAGAAAGGCGAGCATAGGCTTACTGTCACTAACACCGTGACATCTGACTAGGTGGTAGAGTTTCGCAGTGACTCACCCGGATTGGTACCACCGCCTTACCTATTCCTGCCGCTTTAACGTCATGACGTGTTCCAGTTTGGAGGGTAAGGTAGCCGGTAAATTTATTTTTGCTTGAGGCCTAACATCCCGACCTCAGGTTGGCAACGCACCATTGCCACCTTTGGTGTCTCTAGGCGGCGTGAATTTCTTTCCACCTGAAATCTGTCTGCTTGTTTGCCTTCCAATATCTTAAAAAAAACTAATAACTTCGTCTGTACCTACATATTCCGTCTTATTAAAGAAACTGCTGAATATTGATCCATCAAAATATACAATTATCATCGGCCACCTTCATTATACAGTTGTAATTTCTGGCTTCTTTCAAAAGACTTACAATATCTATTGCCAACAAACATGGTTGGAACTATTAAATGATGCGAAATGCAAAGTTTTTTAACAAATATTTAATTAACATGAATAAAATTTGTCTCTCTAACACAATTTTTTGGTAAATAAAAAACAGAACTTAAAGTTTTAAGTCACCACGATACGTCTGGCAAGAGATTACCTCCATAACGTCGAAAAATCCGTCAGCTTGCTAACCTTACAACGAAAACAAATTCATGTTTTTAATAATATTGGATGGCAAACAAGTAGACGGAATTTTTTATGATAAGAAATTCTCGCCGCCTAGAGACACCAAAGGTGGTAATGGTGCGTTGCCAACCTGAAGCCGAGACCTCGAGCTCGAGCTCGTAAGTTTATCGGCTACCTTACCCTCCGAACCAGAACACGTCAACGGCAAGCACTGACGTTATGGCGGCAATAATAGGTAAGGCGGTAGTACCAATCCCGGCGAGTTGCTGCGAAACTCTACCACCTAATAAGATGTCACGATGTTAGTTACGGTAGGCCTATGCACGCCTTTTCCGAGCTGCCTGGCAGGAAGGCAAATGATCTATTTTGCAAAGGAGCCCGGACCAACACGGGGCAAATGCCATGCCAGCTTTATTCACTGCTTTATTAACTGCCTTATTAATAAAAACGTAGTAAGGTACTACAAGGTTCATCAGGTCTTTATTACAATGTAATACAGACTATAACATCAAATTAATTTTACACCTACCTCAAACCACATTTAATAATAAGACGGATAAGGTTTAAAAGGTCTTTTGAGTAGTCAACATTATATAATAATTCCTCATTTTAAGCTACTCATACGTAGTTAATTAAATAATAATTAAATAAGGCTGCCTTGCCTCTGTGGGTTGCGTTGATTACATGTATGCTGGGTTCGAGTACTAACTTACGCAACTCAAGTTTTTTTTAAATAAATACTACGCATCTATGGTCTAGCGGTCCAGATATTAAACTTAACTTCATGAGGTTCCAGGTTCGATACCCAAGTATGGCAACAAAAAGAATATGTTGTTTATCCAATTTTCTAATACAAAAATGTTTGCTTGGGTTTGAACATGTGCCCGGTTGGCGATAGGTTTGCCACCCCTTACATTGTGGGACTTAGTGTCTTCGGCTAGTCGCGGGTTCTCTTATTGTGCCTCTTCGGGGATTTGGGCGTGAAGATACTTTTTTTCACTACGTATACCTAGATTGGATACGTGCTTAGTTGGCCATGGGTTTGGCACCTATCTGATTATGGAACTAAGTTCACCTTATCGTTGATACCTTACTCGTACCTCTGCCGTCTTCGAAGATATGGGCGCAAAGACACCTATTTTTTATTATTTTTTCCATTCGCACAAGAAAGTCGAGGGAAATATTTTAAACATAATTTCGTGACTTAGGGTTTGAGAATGCTTTCACTGGCATTGGCCGGAAACTCGACCACGGCCGGGTCAACGCCTAAACCGGGTAATGTTTAGCAAACATCGTTATATATTTCACTGAAGCAACCATATTTTGTGACCTTGCTAGAATTTGCTCTTTAAATATGCAAACTCGCATTGTGGTTTACTTTTGAATAAGTGATATGCATCAATGGAAATATGGATGCAAGCTAACTAAAGTTGAGTAAATTCCAAAGTATCTTCACGCTTACATCCCCGAAGATATAGGCGGATGCACAACCAGGGCACCCACTACTAGCCTAAGACACTAAGTCTGACAATATGTGACAATCCTTTCTCCAACCAACCACAAATACAAACCCAAGCAACTTTTTTAAGAAAATTGAAAAATAAAACATATTTTCTCTTCGTTGCCCTACCCAAGGATTGAATCTAGGACTCATGTAGTCACGTCAAAGCAGTTTAGCATTGAGCTATCATTAAGTAATTTTATATAAAAAAAATACGCAATTTTTAGAACGTTAATATTGGCTGTAGCCGTGTTGTGACTTGGAATGTAGAAAAGCAGATTAATTGAATAACATAACTTTTTTTGTTTCCCCGTGTCGGTCCGGGCTCCTTTGCAGAATAGACTATCTGCCTTCCTGTCAGGCAGCTCGCAAAAGGCGAGCATAGGCTTACGGTCACTAACACCGTGACATCTGACTAGGTGATAGAGTTTCGCAACGACTCACCCGGATTGGTACCACCGCCTTACCTATTCCTGCCAACATAACGTCATGGCGTATTTCGGTTTGAAGGGTAAGGTAGCCGGTAAACTTACTTTCGCTCGAGGCCTCGTTCCCGACTTCAGGTTAGCAACGCACCATTACGACCTTTATTGTTTCTAGGCGGCGTGAATTTCTTACCATCAGAGATCCGTCTGCTTGTTTGCCTTACAATATCATAAAAAAAACCTTGCGGAAATCTATAAGAAATGTAGAATAAGCGTTGATTTTGTTCAGTGACCGTGACACCCGTGTAACTGTTATGACATTAATTCTCCAAAGTAACTCTAGATGTGACAGCCCGGAAGAACGTCCCCATAAACCAAACAAAACACCAGGCAGTCTGTTTACGGTAACGTTCTTTCGGTTTGTCAAGTTTATTTTTACCATCAAAAAACTATTGTTAGTCTTTAAAAATACAAAAAAAAACAACTGTTTTTAATAAAGTATTAATCCTTATTTGGAAGCTCCTACCTTTTTAGCTGACACAAGAGCACCATAGTGCAATGGAGCGGATATAGCAGCAGCTCGGTCAGCATGAAGCCCACACACCGTCCACAGTTGGAGAGGATGCAACGCATGCAGCAGGGCCCCACAAACACAAGCACCCCCACCGCTACATAGTGCAGCCCCACTTGCCAACGCTCCCACAGCACCGAGGTGAACTAGCAGCACTGATGATGCTGATGCTGGCTGTCAAAAGAGATTTTGTTGGTTACTAGCAGTTTCATGCAGCTTCGTCTGCATAACTTGGCTCCTACTGCATCGATTTTGATAAAACAAAGCCTATGTCACTCAGGGATAATGTAACATTCTAAAGGTGAAAGAATTTTTGAAATCGGTCCAGTAGTTTCAGAGGTTTTTTAAATATTAGTATAGATTTAGTTTATTACAGCAATTAGATTATAAGCTTTTACGGCTCAATCATTCAATATACCGAATCAGATGAGTTTTGATAAGTTACATGTTAAAGCTACTGTTTTGAAGAGTCTAGCGAAGACACGTTAATCATATAGAATCACTAGCTGACCCGGGAAACGTTGTTCTGCTATATTTTTAATGTGACTTTAGTAAAAATTATCTCATTACTTAGGGGTATGAAAAATAGCTGTTTGTCAGGATCGCGAGGTCTGGCACTCGATACACTCTGCTTACCCCGTAAATGATTTGGCGTAAAGATAGATGTTGACCGATTCTCAGACCTACTCAATATGCTCACAAAATTTCATGAGAATCGGTCTAGCCGTTTCGGAGTAGTTCAGTCATGCACACCGTGACACGAGAATTTTACATGTTAGATATAGCTGTAATAATATAAGTACTCGTATGTAATCTAATTGGATTCCTACGAACCCGCTACTGCAGGACGTCGAAAACTGCTAAAAGACCTTGTTGATGCGCATGTATGTGTGGGTGCCGTTTCCGAACGTTTTATCCGAACGTCCATATTGTTATTTAACTGTATTGTGGATATTATAAAATCATTAAGGTCATGCTCTCTCCACAGAGACAGGACTATAGCCAGATCGAACAGCATTTGCTCCATTAGAGTTGAAGTCCGATCTGAATAAATTTTGTGTAAGTATACGAAGACTACATATTATGTCATTATCTCGGTAAGTATCGTTGTATGCCTTAACAAAATCTTGAACATATACTAAATTTATGAAGCTGAAAAGTTTATTTATTTGCTTGAAAGCGCTAATCTTAGGAACTAGTCATCAGATTATAAAAAAGTTATGAGTGTTAGATAGCCAATTTATCGAGAAAGCTATAGTTTATATATTATCACGCTAAGACCAAAAAGAGCGAAGTACCAATTAAGAATGTTACTAAGTCGGGGGATTTTTCCCTTCCGTTGCGTGCGCTGCGTGAACAGTTAACGTTTTGCGAAAATCCCCAAGTAATTATTCCATACAAACGAAGTCGCGGTGGGAAGCAAGTAAATAAAGATCATTGTGAACTTAAGCAAAAT
Organism: Calephelis virginiensis; assembly: GCA_002245475.1. Lineage (NCBI taxonomy): Eukaryota > Metazoa > Arthropoda > Insecta > Lepidoptera > Riodinidae > Calephelis > Calephelis virginiensis. The sequence continues at coordinate 221,694 of NJDC01000797.1, read as the reverse complement.
CAAAATCATACATAATTGATCTTATAATCACTCTGGCCAAGCCAAACTTAAACTTAACGGGCCTAAAATTAGAAGCGAGGGCGTTTCTCCTAAACTCCATCAAATATTCACACAAGTTTAACGTTAGTGATTGTGAGTGAAAATACACATTGCATATTTGAAAGATAATAATTTATTCACAGCGGATTAAAGTTATTTACTTCGCACATAACAAATAAGTTAAAGTGAGTACTTAGGGTATAAAGTAAAATAGCACAAAGCTGTATTCAAAGGAATAATTTAATTTCGAGCGTTGAGTCCAAGAGCTTTCAACGAATTTTGAGTAGGTATTAAGATTTATATTTTTTGCATGATTTTTTATACCAACCGAGAGTCTGTCTTTGCTTCTAATATAATCTTCACGCCTATATCCCCGAAGAGTTAGGCAAAGGCACCACCAGGGCATCCACGACTACCCTAAAACATTCGGTTCCACAATGAGATAGGTGGCAAGCCTATCGCTAACTGGGTACGTATCCAATCCCGAGAAACATTTTTTTTAATAACTGGAAAAACAATTTTTTTTTTGTTGCCCAACCCGGGAATCGGACCTCAAGTCAAGTCCAACACCTAGACCGTTAGACCACAGAGGCGATTAATTTTGAGTAGGTACCATAACATTTTGCGTGACGTTTTATATAACAACCGAAAGTCTGTCTGACTGCTGGCAGATCAAGTAGATTCTGCTACAGGCTAGTAAAAGAGTTACTCGTTGATTCTGCCATTCTGGTCACTATATCATAACGCTTTAATTTGATTTTTCCAATTTTTATAGAACTTAAATGAATGATATGAAATATTAATCATTACATAACACAAAAAGTATATATTTATATATCTATGTATTTCAGAAATACAGTTTACTGTTTGTATTAGGTATATCGAAGTAATAACTTGCTATGGAAGGAATGTTTAAACCTTCATTATGTAACGCGTTACGGCGCCAGTCTGTCTGGATTAGTTTATGATATCAGTTGTTTCGGGCGTTCCCAGACATACATGTTTTTTCATTTGTTGTTTTTCTAATCAACTTTGATATTGTATTAAAGTAATTTAATAAGTATAGATTGTGTGAGGATATCTGAAATCTATGTATCACTATACAATAGAATAACTATTTACTGAGCCTTGAAATACATAAAAAAATAAAAACACCAAAAATAAAACTTAAAAACTAAGTAATGTTAAGACACTCCGATTTAGATTTTATTACTAAACCCTCCAATTTCAATAACTTTCATGATCTTTTTTTAAAAGAACCACCTAATTGATGCAGTGTTGTAACGAGATCCAATGTAGTTGTAGAATATGATGAATTAAGTTATAGTACCTACCCAATTTTTTTGTCTTTACAAATTGCCTACCTAAAACTTGTTACGAGCTCTTGTGTTACTGGGGTTACATTTTTCTAAACATTGGAGACGAAACAAACACAAACTTATCTCTTCTTTTAAGGTAGGGATCTTGTTAATAAAATATGTATATAGACATATATTGAGTAATTTTTTTTATTAAATTGCGATATTTCTTGCGTATTGGTGCTGGATAAGATATACCACATTTTTTTTATGATATTGGAAGGCAAACAAGCATACTGATTTCCTGATGGTAGGAAATTCACGCGAGGCACCAAAGGTAGTAAGGGTGCGTTGGCAATCTGTTATTAAAAGTATGTTTACGGGCTACCTTACCTTCCGAACCGAAACACTCCAATAGATAAAACCGCTTTAATACGAGCGAGACGCTACAAAACTCTACCTCTTATCAGATGCCACGGTACTAGCGACGGTAAACCTATGCTCTCCTTTTGAAAGCTGCCTGGCAGGAAGGCAAATGGTCGATTCTGCACAGGAGCCCGGACCAACACAACAACAAAGTATTTTTAAATATTTCGTGGAGATATGTCAGTTTTCTGGGAGATTTAACATCTTTTTAATCATAAATTAGATCTAGAATATTGTTTATGCTATTACCAGATACTGTCAGACCATTGACCTCTAAGTATATGTCAGACACATCCAGAAATTATAAAGACTTATGACACGTCTAGGTATTATTGTCAATCTGACTTTAGTCTGGAATTTGGATAAAAGTGGATAAAAGTATCCTAAATAGTTTAAATTGGATGTAAATGATGATTATAATTTGTTTATAACAAAGCATAACGATATCCTAATTTGTAATGGGCTAGAAAAAAAATTCTACATCTAAAGAAGTCAAACTATGACTTCTAAAAGAGGCCACTAAAATGCTAAATTTATCTGTATTGTTTTCTTTGTGTTGATGGCACAAAGATTATTTTAAATTACTTTTTGCTTGCTGGAAAAAATGTGCTGTATTTTTACTTGTTGTGGATGGATGATTGATCTTTTACAAAGGTAAGTATAGCGGAAGAGAAGCGTATGCCCTCACAGCCAGGTGTATCTAAGATTAGCTGAAAGTTCTATTACCGCACTCAAAGACATTATCATGTATTATGGTAATGCCAAACAAGCGTCATTTTATGAGTTGTGAGTCGCGTAATTTCTGCTGCATTCAGTTTCATACTAAAATGCAGTTTGTACCAAACAACGACGCAAAATGAGTTGTCTGTCGACTCACAATAAATGACCAATGGTCAATAAGTGACCGAAATTACGCGACTCACAACTCATAAAATTACGCTCGTTTAGCTTCACCCTGAAGTTGACGTTTCCATAAAATTGTGACTTAATGATAGATTAAAATATGGTAATTGATGTCTTTGAGTGCGACCGTTAGTCTCACAGTGTGATAGTTGGCTAACTTATAGCCAACTGGGCACACAACCAATCGCGGGCCACGTTGGTTTTGTTAGAAAGAAAGTGTTTGGTAGAAGCAATCGGGAAGGTCGCGACTTTTTTGTACTATTTTATACATGGATTGTATTTAAGCAACATGTTGGAGTGACATTTTTCTTGTGTTACTTCTTTGATTCTTTTATTAATAGTATTAATATTTAAAATTAATTTTAATACTAATTTAATTAATTTTAATACTTTGGTATCAGCTAGACAGGTCGAAAGAAAAACGTATTAAATTTTTATATTTGTCACAATAATCATGTTTTTGAATAGTTAGTACAATACTGCGACGAATTGTTAGTTTTTTATGGGCAACGTATATAAAATATAATAATGTAATATAGGCATATGAACGGCATCATGTGGATCCAGCACGTAGGTAAGGTAGGGAGGTAGGAGGTAGGAGAGCCGTTCGTTTCCTTAGTATATGAAAAAAGCATTTATTAGCATATTATTTCTTCATTGTATGAAAAGGAAACTAAGAAGATGGATTTCCTGAAGGTTAGAAATATCGTCTTCCATAGAGCTAAAAGACGTTAATGGGGAAAATAGACAACCAGGAGATTGCTTATTTAAATTTTCAAATTTGGCACTTTTATCAAAACACTTTTTTTATCAAATTCTTTTTTTTTTTCATTGAAAACTTGTTTAGCGGTAAACGAATATACATTTCAGATTATGGACGTTTACAATGTCCTGTTGCATCAGCTCCGCTGTATGCTGTACATTACTTACTGGGTCAATGTCTGGAGTTGCTCTGGGATATAACTATTCATTAGCTGAGTACATAGACTTAAAAGGTATGTCTCATTTGTCCCAGACCTATATCGACAGGGCTGCACCTACACTTTACCTTTACTGACGCCAACTGGAAAATAAATTGCTATTGATTTGAGTTTAATTACGGCAAACTGAAATTAAAAAGTAGCAGACGAAAGATAAAATAATAAATTGATCAAAGTCGATATGCGTATTCCAGGACGCGTATTCAGGCAAAGTCTCAGGTGCAACATTATAACTCGACCCCGATTTTTAATTAAATACCTACAGCAGTGCGGTGCGTCAACCTGCGATAGGGCTACTCACTTTCAGTATTTTAATTACATGTGACTACTTGAATTTCTTTCTAATTGTGTGACCGTAAGTACTTTTTTTTAAATAAAATCGTCTGATGAATAGGGAGTATTCAATAACTGCTCCAATTGAATAAACAATGTTCTCAATATCAATCCAATCTCAATCAATTGAATAAACGCTCAAGCCAAAAACAACGCAATGTAGTCTGTAATAGTTTTTTGCCATATTAAGTTAACGTGAATGTAAAAATCGCATGTTTAACTAATCCAAATCCAAAAAAAAATTACGCGTCTTCGTCGACCGTTCCCTTTCGTCACTGTGGCGCAACCGCGAATAATATCATACCGAGTATATACCGAACTCGAGACGATTTTCGCCCATTTGTATGAAGATGGTATCTGTAGGCTAACGTGCCACAGATATCCAGTGGTGCAAGAGTTGAAGTAAGCAAAGGAAAATATCTCTGTAATATCGTTGATCCCCCGTCCTCTAACACCCTTAAGAAAAAGTAGTAAAAACGTATTTTTTTTTCAGAAACGAATGTCTCAATATTCTTGAAGCGAGGTATATTTGATGATGATATCAGTCAAGATCACGACTTCCGAAGATCTGGGAATGGACCTCTTTTGGGTCATGTTAGAGATGAAAATCGTAAGTTATATTAATTTAACATTTAACTGTGTTCTTAGTTCATACATCACTCGCGTCACTTTAAAGCTACTACTATTAGTACTACTACTACTATTTAACTGTGTTCTTAGTTCATACATCACTCGCGTCACTTTAAAGCTACTACTATTAGTACTGCTACTACTATTTAACTGTGTTCTTAGTTCATACATCACTGGCGTCACTTTAAAGCTACTACTACTACTATTTAACTGTGTTCTTAGTTCACACATTACTCGCGTCACTTTAAAGCTACGCAAACCACTTTGGCGATAAATAAAGACCGAGTTAAGAATGTATATCCAAAGGGTTAAGACACAATTGTAAATGTTTAATATTTTCAGAGATTTTCTGTAAAAATTGCAAAAACTGACTGCAAAGTAAGAAAATGCGTGTATTTGATTGTTAGTTTTTGATACTCGTTTGATTACTAAGTGCCTGTACTTGTTGAGAATCAAACCCGAGCCACGTGAAGGTTCGGCAGAGTCATGCCTGTACCCTAACCCCTCGAGTAACGATATCTGTATCGTAACGAAGATAAACGAAGATAATAATAATAAATCGGATAGTCGGAGCGCAGGGCTTTTCTTGTTGATATCACTGTTTCATGAGACATTAACCTCGTGAAAGCTGAGAAGAAAAATTGATTAAAATACATCGACTTGCACGAGGTTAGTGACATGTGGGATGTTGACTCAACAGTAATTGTCCCGATAGTCGTGTCGGTAAACGGTTTTGGTAACCTGTTTTTTTATGTTTACATTTTTAATATTTTTATTTTTTTACGTTAACTGTATAAACAAAGAAAATAAGAGATATTAAAGATAAATGGCAATAATAATAATAATTGTTTGTTAACTACTTATGAAGAAGGCAAAGGCGGGCCAGAAACGCTAATCCAAGCCGCCTATAACTAGAGACAAAAGTTGAAATTCGTGCGTTTGTCATTTTGTGGCTGCAATGTTAGGCCTGTTGCGTAAGTAAGGTTGGTAAGGTACGCTAAATTTGAACACGGTTTTTTTCACCGCCACTCACGAACATCCTCAATACCAGGAGTATCACAATGTGTTACCTTTAATAAATGAGTAAGCTCTTTTTTGAAGGTTCCTAATTCATATTCGTTCGGAAGTACTGCCCTTGGTAACTGGATCGACAAAGGTGTTGTGTGGAGTAAGAAATTTCTGAAGCATCGCCCGGTTGTAGATCGCCACGGATCCAGGTGATGGGCATGGTTAGGAATGAAGCGATACCACTTGGGTATCGATACTTACACTCGATGCTGGTATCGGTCGTCAAATATCGCTACTTACTCAGTATCGTTCACAGAATATTGATACTTACTAGTATCGTATTGTTTTTGGAAAATTTTGAGTGAAAACCATTACAAGTATTGATATTCTTTATTGAAAAGTACTAATACTATTCTAATATACAATAATATTTTTTGAGTTACTCCCGAACATGAGTGTCGCGGGTAAGCGCTGGTACAACACGTCACCTTCAAAATAATTTAGGTATGAAAAAAGACCATTTTCGTGGTGCTGTTAATGAAAATGAAAATTTATAAATGTCTTTCGTTTAAACTTTTTTCGAGCATAGACAAACAAACTTGTCAATTGCCTAGGCTGCTAACTACACAAAACTAAGGCTAGGATGCATTCGGAAACTTCAATTTACGATAAACGTTTTTTATCAATGTTAAAAGATAAACATCTATTATTTTAATTTCCGTAAACCATAAAATTTACTGATATGAGTACTTTTAACCGATACCTACTCGATACTTAATTTCCAAGTATCGATACTAAAATGTACTTACTATCGGAGAAAACTATCGAGTACCTACTTGGATTTACTCGTATTGTTTCATCCCTAGGCATAATACCTTAAACTCTGTCGCGATGTCCGAAGGTGAAACTATGTGGCAGGAATCTAACTAAACAACTTCTTAAAGCATTCCCCATGACAGACGTGGTAGAGAACACCGAGTGACCTTATATGTCTAAGCAGTTGCTAATGCTGATAAAAAGGAATAGGGGTGGAATCAAACTTATGAAATCTTCGCCAAACTCTTCCAACTAATTACAAGAATTTAAGAAAGAAACAGACACCTGTTTTGCAGTAGATATATGAAACAGTACGGAGACCATACAAACGTTCAAAACGGCACGCTCACATGAACAGGCGCATGACGAGGCCGCTAAGTGATTTTCGCGCTGCTATAAGGCTAGTGCTCAGACGAGTCACGCTGTTAATTATTTCTGCAACATTTTTAAAAATTCCAAGAGCTTTTTCTTCTTTTGCTGTGATTAACCTACGCCAATGTGTTACTTTCTTATATTTTGTGTATACTACGCAGTTGTTGCAATTCGATTGATGAAAAAATAGCACGACAGCCTGAAAAAATTACCTTCAATGGAGTGTAAGCTCGGATTTTATCAACTAGACGTAGTTTTCATACTGTCGTTATTTGTACTGTATATGTTTTTTGGTAAGAAAGCAGTAGGCTTAATTCTGTAAATAATAAAAATTAAAAAACTATGTTTTGTTAAAAAAGTTGTTTTTTGTTCAGTGATCACAGCTTCGGACCTAGACGAAACCAGTTCAATAAAATCCGGGCGAAGACTTGATGAATCAATTTTCGGATCAAACGACAAAAACAATTTTGAGGGGTCTCTGATGAAACTGACCGCCAAACCTCCATATTCACCTACTACAGAGAATTGGAATACTCCAGAGCTTCATGTAAAAGGGGTAATTTTAGTTTTGTATTTCTATTTCTTATCAGAATAAAAGGAAACTTTCGAGATGAGATAATTTTGGCTATTACTGCTAAAGTAGCTAGTATGTGCATAGTGTTATCACTACATAGTATAAAGAACGACGTGTGGCACTCGGAGAATGCCGCGGTAAAGCTATTGAAGAGGGGGATTACGCATGGGCAGTAACTCCGATACAACCAATGCCATCTAGATGTGAGTTACTGAATTGAAGAGACAAACGTGATCAAAAAGTCATTACTACAAAAGCTAAATCTTCTGCAGAGCAAATGATTCTAAGATTCGTCAGCGAAAGACGAATGGAGCAGGTCAAATACCACCTAAAATGTTGTGAAACTATGTAATAGATACTTCTTAATATTATGTATTTTTCACTAATGATATTTTTTAAGTTGCTAATTATTTCATATCAGCTGTTTCAGCGGACTTTGTTCCATCCGTTCCATTTGTTTGAAAAAATTTAAATGTAGTTTTTCCAGTTTTCTCGCAATGGAAAAAAATAAAAAGTATCGTAAGTCCGTCTCCTGGTTCTAAGCTACTTCCCCATAAATTTTCAACCAAATCGGTTTAGCCGTTCTTGAGTTATAAAAATTGTAACTAACACGACTTTCTTACACAATTACAAATTTTTAGATGAATGATCAAAAGCCATCTAATCAACTTCAGCAGCTGAAAGAAATGCAGAGTATTTTCAATGCAAGGAAAATGGCTGCCACCGCCGGTCTCACCACAACTGCTGGGTCTAGGGTACGTACCTGATCTTATAACAACAACAACATATCTTCACGCTAAGTCCCTTACGGTGTAGGCAGAGCGTATCGAGTGCCAGACCTCACGATCCTAACAAACCTGTCTGGCTTCCTTCATATTCATACAAACACGCCTGTTTCGGAGGCTCTTGACACCACCCTCGGATAATATCCGAGTGATCTGATCGCGGAATGTCAACCTTGATTTCCCTGGGTACCTACATCCGTCCACATTTGCATTGTATATCTGCTTTGTCAATCTTTCATCTGTCATTCTTTCCACATGACCGAACCGAACCATGCTCCGCTAGCATGTCCTTTCGCATTTTAACACCAACACTTTCTTCCAATCCCACTCTTTACTAATAATAATAATATTACTTTCGACCTAAATAAGATACAAGTCTAAAAGTCCAGTTTAAAAATCAAGCGCGCCACACACTTGATCCCTTTTTATTTTTTGTCGTTTTGTTAACGTTTGTAGTGAATATACTATACTCGGTAATTTTTTAACTGACTGCAAAAAGTAGGAGATTATAAACTCGACTGCGTGCTTTTTAAACACCTACTACAAACTCCTTAAATACTTGTGGCATTACTTAAAATGAAGCAAGTCATTTTTGTATTTGAAAGTTATGATATAGTCTAATATGATAATAATACTTAAGCTAGACAGACTAATATGTTGTAGTAGTAATAGTAGCAGTTAGTTTTAAATAGTTGTCTGCCCTCAATTTTGTCAGAATAGTTAGATTTTTATACAAATTTTCATCCCCTATTATAGTCTTTTGGGGGTGGAATTTTGAAAAGAATAGCCTATGATTGAATTTGGATTATCAGCTATTTGAATATCAAAATTCATTTAATCGCTTCAACGGATTACCCGTGAAAGAGCAACAGATAGAGACTTTCACATTTGTGCTAAGAGCATGGACTAGTACATGTATTTGCTTTATATTTTTTTATGATGTGGGAAGGCAAACAAGCAGACGGATTTCCTGATGGTAAGAAGTTCACACCGCCTAGAGACACCAAAGGTGGAAATGGTGAAAAGTAAGTTTACCGGCTACCTTACCCTCCGAACCGGAACACGTCAACGGCAAACGATGACATTGTGGCGGTAGGAATAGGTAAGGCGGTTGTAACAATACGGGCGAGTCGTTGCTAGACTCAACTACCTAGTCAGATGTTGCGGTGTTAGTGGCTGTAAGCCTATGCTTGCATTTTGATTTTGCTTTGCTGCCTGGCGCAGGAAGAAAGATGGTCTATTCTGCAAAGGAACCCGGACCAACACGGGGTAAAAATAAATGTATATGTATGTACTTATCGCATATTAAGTAGACTGATGTGGAAATCAAACATTTTCAGTACGAATGGTTAAATAACGAATGGTGTAATGTTTTTCGTATGCCCTTCATACATACACCAATATAAACCAGGATGATAACTTTTTGCCGCAGATGATTTGGATTTCATAAATATGATATTCAAAAAATATCATAATTACAAAGAATATTTTCTTTTTTATTATTATAATAAAATCTATTTAAATTGTATTTATTGAGAAAATCACCTATGTGGTCTAACGGTCCGGCGATGGATTTGCCTTCTTAAGTTCTCGGTTTCGATCTCGGGTCGGACAGTAAAAAAATAGAAAAGCATTCTTTCAATTTTCTTATAACAAAAACGTTGCCCGGGATTGTATTTGTATATGTGCTCGCTTGGCGATAGATATCACATTGTCGTCGATTAGTTGAGGGTGCCCTGGTTTTGCCTCTGCTTACTTCTTGAGTTGACCATGTCGGGCTACAAAACAAATAGAAAATTTGAAATTTCAATTTTCTTATAAAAATAACGTTGCCCGGGATCGGATGTGTGCCCGGTTGGCGATAGGCTTTCCACCTATCCAACTGTGGGAATTAATGTCTTCGGCTAGTCATGGTGCCCTGGTTGTGTCTCTGCCTACCTCTTCGGGGATATGGGCGTAAAGATACTTATAAAAAATTTGCATTCCAGACACCATATTTTGATGAACACAACAGGTTAATTAATGATTATGCAATTGCAATGGAACTGCAAAATCGCCGACGACTGCCCTTCGATGTTCCACCATTCCCTGTGAAAACTACGATTGAATCATTAAGAAAAGCGGTACCAAATCTGGATATAAGTGATCCAATCCGTTGGGCGATGCCACATATGAAAACTTCGAAAATAGATATGGCCACTTATAATCCTTTAGGTCCTAATATTATAGAGCGGTTCACTTATCCTCAACCAATTACTCTAAGTACTGGCCCCGCTAGGCCCACAAAGTCTAAACTTAGAAGACCTACTCATACGACGAAAGCACCAGTTACACAAGGGGCTCGAGATCAAGACGACTTACCAAGATCTCTAGACGAAGAAATAGATATAATCAAACACAAAGAAAAGTATACAGTTGATAACAAAAGGTAAAATGGTCATTAAAACTTTTTGTGTCAATAGGTAAACTGTATGCCTCGGATAATATATTCCTCGGTAAATCCTATTAATATTATGATCCTACCAATATTATAAATGCGAAAGTTTGTGAGTTTGTATATTTGGATGTTTGTTACTCTGAAAGAGTTATTCGCTCGAATTACTGAACGAATTTGTCTGAAATTTAGCACAGATAGATTGTAACCTGGATTAACATATAGGCTACTTTTAGTTCCGATGGCGCAAAGGGTTTTTTTGGAATAGCGGGTGAAGATGCAGGCAACATCTAGTATAGTTATAACAAGAATACCTTCCATGAATCCTAGACGGTAGACTATTGTAATGACTAGTGGGGACTGCCATCACTGGGTTAACTATCATCTTTGCTTAACTATTGTCGTGTCCTAGAGTAGGACTTTGGTAGATTAGTCATTAAACTCGGTTTAACAGTGCCCGACAGGAGTTTGCGTTGTAGTATTTTTTATTTCTGATAGTATCGATATTTAAACCGGTTACACAAAACTAAAATCCTCTTGTTTTAGAGTTTAATCAATTCTTGCAATTTCGCCAGACACATTTATTTCTAACACTGCATCTATCTAACCATAATCAGGAAATAACCAAATTTTGTTTTCAGAACTAAAAACTTCATGGGTTGTGAGAGCTTCGTTAAAAATTATAGTATTATCTCGTATTTAAAACGAGACTTCTTTGTACTTATGTTTTTTTTTATAAAAAAATAATAGTTTTTTTATATAATTTGGTATTTCAGTCCACCACCCAGCGATTTTAATGATATGAAATTTGTGAAAATAGATAAATCAGGTAATGAAGATTATGAAGAAGATGTTAGAGGAGTGCCTATGCGTAAGAGGAGAGAATGTGCTAGTCAACCAAGAGATATAAACTCAGCAATAAATAACAATGAAAAAATATCCAATGACTTGACCATGAAAAGTTTGATTCTTAAAAACGATTTATATACTGCAGCAAATAATTTCATATCGAAATCGAATAAAGAGAAAATTACGTTAGGACCTTCGCCATCAAACTTAAACCTAGTAAGTAAACTTGAAAAGAAAATTCTAGAATCAATCTACAAGACGAATAAAGAGTTAATACAAGGAACAAAATTTGCTAAAAATGTAAGCGACACGACAAATATAAAGAATGGCTATGTTGAAAAAAATATTACTATTGAAAATTCACGCCATAATAACAGCTCTATTTTATCTCTACAGAGTGAAAATAATTTTACATCTTCAACATTAATAAATTTATTAATTTCATCATCTGTTTCGTGAACAAATGTTGTAAATGTTTTGTGAAGTTTGTCAATTATTATGTTGTGAATGTTGAAATGACTATAGTATTTTTATGAAAAGGATCCTCTGTTATTTTAGTCATAACTTCCTTCTTCCTAAATTAGACAGGTAGACTAACACCTAAAGGGCACATCAATAAAACAGGAGAAAAGTGTATTATTTACAAAGATACATAAGTATTAAGTGAGTAAGTATCTTCACGCCTATATCCCCGAAGAGGTAGGCAGAGGTACAACCAAGGCACCCACGACTAGCCGAAGACACTAAGTCCCACAATGTGATAGGTGGCAAGCCTATCGCCAACCGGGCACATTTCCTATCCCGACCAACATTTTTTTAAATAGAAAATTGGAAAAATCCAATTTTCTGTTTTGTTGGCCGACCCGGGATTCGAACCCGGGTCTTTCTTCGGACTCATGCAGTCAAGTCCAACACCCAGACCGCTAGACCACAGAGGCGATATTAACAAAGATATTTAAAAAAAATAAGTCTAAACAACTAAAAATGTGCAGTAAAACACATTTTAAACATTTTTACAATTTTTGTTTTACCAGTCAGTGTCCTAGACGCGCCCCACGCCAAATCTATTGAAACGGTCGTGACGAAATATGGCTTAAGAGTACTCTATATTCCGAGGAAAGTTATAGAATAATTAAAGGTTTCCTAGTAAACAGACATAATATAAACGAAGCCAAGTTACAATTTATTATTTTTTTTGTTAATTCTTACATGCACAAATAATATAAATATCTTCACGCCAAGGCCCTCGCTAAAGAGGCAAAGAGTATCGAGTGCTAAGAGTTACAACTGCTACAGACCTGCCTAGGTTATCTTTTTTTTATGATATTGGAAGGCAAACAAGCGGGCGGATTTCCTGATGGTAAGAAATTTACGCCGCCTTAAGATACCAAAGATTATCTTAAGCTGGCTTTTGAATTGAACTTTATTATAAATTTCAACTTCACCAATGTT
>NJDC01000797.1:168636-208182 GCA_002245475.1 Calephelis virginiensis | reverse complement strand
TACCAGTCAGTGTCCTAGACGCGCCCCACGCCAAATCTATTGAAACGGTCGTGACGAAATTTTGCTTAAGAGTACTCTATATTCTGAGGAAAGTTATAGAATAATTAAAGGTTTCCTAGTAAACAGACATAATATAAACGAAGCCAAGTTACAATTTATTATTTATTTTGTTAAATCTTACATGCACAAATAATATACATATCTTCACGCCAAGGCCCTCGCTAAAGAGGCAAAGAGTATCGAGTGCTAAGAGTTACAACTGCTACAGACCTGCCTAGGTTATCTTTTTTTTATGATATTAGAAGGCAAACAAGCGGGCGGATTTCCTGATGGTAAGAAATTTACGCCGCCTTGAGATACCAAAGATTATCTTAAGCTGGCTTTTGAATTGAACTTTAATATAAATTTCAACTTCACCAATGTTGAAAAATAACAGATATAATAGCGGTGGAAATTTGTATAACGAACCAATTATCTTCGCTTAAGAATAATGTTTGGAAAAATAAGAAAAACGACAGAATAAAATTTTCCCATATCTGCCAGACGGAACGAAGTTTGAAGTCAGCTTCTTTTATATAAATTTGAGAATACAGCAAATTTTAGTAACTTCAAATGAAAAGCTTATCATGAAAATCCTTAAGTTGACATTTTATAAGTTAAAAGACTGTAAAAGCTAAATCTTGTGATAAACTTTAATGGTAACATTGCCTGTCATAAAACATTAAATTAAGCTCTTGCTGGGGATTACATTTAAACTTGTAAATAAATGTAATTGCATTTCTAGGAACTTTAAAAGCTATCCTCCATTTAAACTAGATTTAAATATAAATGAAGTTGTGGGAAATGTTGATGAGATTTCGCTCTAAGCTCAAAATGCTTTTAGCAAAAATCTAAAAAAAATGTTAGTGAGGGCTAGGAATTAAAAATGTATAAAGACTAATTGGACTTACAATAAAATTCATTCAAAGTATTTTACTTTGCAGCTTTTTATAGTTGTAGTAGAAATAATTATAAATAATAAATAGACAAAGACGATAATGGCACATTGCACACTTTAGGGAGAGGGGAGATCTTTACGATCTTGAAAACTTTACTATATATTTTTCTTGTAGCCCCGGTCACGATAATGGTAAGCAGTAAATATAATGACAGAAAAAAAATACCCATTTCGTTTGTTCTTTCAAGTAAAAAATAGTTTTTGAAACCGGTCTACAAACGACGGAGATATTGATTGATTAAAAAAATAGGAGTCGAACGTACAAACTCCTCCTTTTCCAAACTTGATTTAAAATATTAGAACCGACATTGGCATTACTTTACATTGAAGATCTAACAAACAGATGTGGCAGCTCAGATGTGTGTGCTGTAAAAGAATGAGATAGTTAACTGGTGTTGATACTTTAAGGATTGTTAATTTCACTTATTTTCACAGCCTGACGCATATTTTCATATCATATGTTTAAGTTTTTTTGTAAAAATAAAAGCGAAAATGCATATTTTCAATTTTCTGATAAAAATAACGTTGCCCGGGATTGGATATGAGCCCAGTTGGTGATAGGCTTGCCACCTATAATATTGTGGGATTTAGTGTTTTCGGCTACTTGTGGGTGCCCTGGTTGTGCCTCTGCCTACCATCTTCGGGGATATGGGCGTGAAGATATATTTTACTTTATATTTTTTGTTGTTAAGTGTACTAATAGATACATGTAGAATCTCAGCTTTACAAGACATTAGGATGTATGTATGTATTTGAATGATACTCGCATTTACTGAATGGCTGACAGACAAAATCTGAATCTAAATATCAATAACATTTAAAGTATAAAAGCTACCAGCTATGTAATTAAAACTTTATAGGGCTATTAAGTTGATCCTAAGATCTTCAGATCTGAATATCCTGAGATTTTTTTCAATCTGCTCATAAATTCCGATCCCGAATTGAGGATTCAAAAAATTTGCAAAATATCTCACAAGCTTTCGTACCCTAGTTCATTGTCTACAGAGATAAAAGTTCTACGTATTATATTTTTTGTGGTTTGTACACTACCTAATACTAAATTTCATCCTTCTAGAACGTCTATCATGGCATACTATTAGAACTTACTATTAGACTTATAATTCCGTTATTTGGGCTAATTCAAATTTGATTTATCAAGGTTCAAAATAGCAAAGAAATGCTTTGAGAAAAGTTACGTAGCGCGCTTGCGCTTCGCTTGGCTCGTATGGCAGAGCACTCCCAAAATCTCAGTGCCTTTACCATGAGTTAGTAGATTACGTTCGGTAAGTTACGTGTCGAAATCTATGACACTTTAAAAATGTGTCACCAATAGAGGCGCTGTTCGAAATATTCATACAAATTTACAGAGACGATAGTGTAGAGTATAGTAAACTCATGGTAAGGGTTCAGATAATTATACACTCACGTGACATGACTCACATTATAAAAAACCGAAACAATAATAGTTTCCAGACCTTGACACTGATATTAAAATACGTAGTCCAAAAGGCACTGGTATAATATGTGCACTAAAGATAAGTATTTATGACTGCTTCAATGCCACTTCTGTTGGCTAATCGCAGCTGAGCCGTCGGATTATCTTCGCACCGATTGAACTCATTTTTGACGTTTTGCATAAGTGTGTTGACATTGAAAGTTCTTGGATTTAATAATAACTAGCTATTATTTCTTGTTTCATCTACTTTATACTATATACATATATTTATGCATGCTCAAGAACTCAATGTGCTATTTACATATTTAAAGATCGATCGCCAAATTTTTTGTTACGCGTAAAAGTCGAGAACGGCTCAATGTTATACTCATAAGTGAAACTTCTGTGTGTTTCACAGGAGTGAAACTTTCACTCCTGTGAAACCGTGGGCCAGGCCGCAAGGTACAACTAGTAAAAGTATATATCCAAAAAAAACGTCAACGACAAAATTAAATATTTCACAAAAAATCTTGGATTGTCGACAACGTTGTAAGCAATGATACCTTACAGATGTTTAATTATGTTAAGTTCTTTGGATGGTTTCCTGCATCAAAGTTTAAATGATTTCTAAATCGAAATAAATTTTGAATTTGCTACGTGATTTCTAGGTTAAATCACATCCAGTCTTTATGTGTTCCGAGAATAATTTGAAATTATTTTGAAATTTGGCATATTTATGTTACTACCTATAGCAGAAGTGCCAGTTTCAAACTTTTAATAGCTTTTATTAAATGACCGAGGACAGTTTATTCATTTTCAACCAAGTTTTTAATCAAGTTGAAGAGCTGTAAAAAGTATGAGTAAGCTTTTTCAAGTAAAAACTTCTTTAGCGGCGTTGCACACTTTTTTGGAATGGGTAAAAACTTCTAAACTCGTGTCAGGACATGAGACCAGTAGGGTTACTCTCGAAGCTCGATTCATGCATTATTGGAAATTGGAATCGAATATGTCATTTTAGGTACTTTTGAACACAATACTGGCGAATTATTACCATTTAGTTAATAGTGAATAGTAAATTATTTTATCCTATTCGTTGAATTTATTTGTAACTAAATGTTAATAATCCTCTAATTCTGTGTTCACAAGTACCTAAAGTGACATATACGATTTCAATTTCCAATTCGCATGTTGTCGAGATTCCAGAGTAACCCAACTGATCGAAAATTTGTAAGATGTGAGTTGGAGAGTTAAACAGCCAGCGCGGCGTAGGAGATGAAGTATCCCCCTCTCTTTCCTCGGCGCGGCGAAAATGTATGCCTGCGCCTGCTGTTTCGTCTAGAACAGGAAGCTTGCGCGAATGTTCGTGTTGTCATGTTTGTGTACGATAGCGCAATAAATGAATATTGTATTCTACCACATAAATGATAGTACTTTCATACTGATAATAATTAAAGAAATTTGTGCAAAATTATTCCTTAACCATTTCAAAATATCAAAAATGCACAACGTTAATTTTCAAGTTTTCACTTCTGCCCGCACTCCCGGAGTGCAACCCTACGTTTTTCATATTTGTTATGTTAGTGATTTCCTTATGTATGAAGATTCAATAATTATAGTTTATAAGAATCATGTCGAGAAAGAGTCATTTGCTTGCAGACAAATGGAAAAGTTTTCATAACAAGGCTTGTTTATTTTACTAAAAATCGAAATAAAATACTTACTGAAATTCGCTAGAGGCAAATTGTCGTTTGAACAAGAGTTGTTTTATTATAACGTTTCCATTTGTTTGTTATGACAAAGGTGAAGAGGAGTATCATTGCTTTTTGTATCTTTTGCATTATTAGCAAAATACAAAAAACTGCCATGAATATCTTGACTTCCAACTTTTATAAATAATGAGGTGGGTTTTTTTTTAAAGGATGTTTTGATAATTGTTAGGTCAGCATTAAGACAAGTATTAACTATTATTATATTTATTATTATATATTATATTTATTATTATATATTATATTTATTATTATTTCACTACACTTTCAAACCCAGGTACCATCACAACCACCACTGGAATTAATACCAACCAAATACTCCCTGATTCAAAAATATTTTATATGTACTGATTAGGTTATAACTTTTACCCTTTCACCCTCATCAAACGGTCATAAAATAAATGGGTGCTGCGTTCTGGTTACTGGGTGGACTTGATGGAGGAGGAATGGCTCGTCGCTCGGCGTTTGGCGCCGGGCGCAAGAGAGATCTTCTTGTCGCAAATTTGGGGCGATATGTCTGCACATCATAATGCTTCCCTATGGAAGTGAAGGAAAATATCGTACACATCTTTTCCTTCCAGTTTTATACACTGACTAGCTGTTGCCCCCGACTTCATCCATATGTTTGATCAATAGTGACCTTTCGTTTAGTGATGGGAACAACACGTTTCTGGCAATGTAAGATCTATTGTTGCCTATAGCCGGGGCTATAGGCTACTACTATGCCAAATTTATTAAAAATCTGTTTAATAGTTTTGGCGTGAAAAGTGAACAGACAAACCGACAAAAATTTTAACAGCTCTCATTTTGTGTATTCCGTATATAGCACATACTCGTAGCAATCACTATTTACAAAAAATACTTCATGTATAGATTTAGTTTTACCACTGTTTCGTTATATGTATTAGTAAAGTATCTTCTTCACGCCCATATCCCCGAAGGGGTAGGCAGAGGTACAACCACGGCACCCACGACTAGTCGAAGACACTAAGTCCAACAATGTGATAGGCAAGCCTATCGCCAACCGGGCGCATTTCCAATCCCGTCCAACATTTTTTTAATAGAAAATTGGAAAAATTCAATTTTCTTTGTATTGGCCGACTCGGGATCCGAACCCGGGACCTCATGCAGTCAAGTTCAACACCCGGACCGCTAGACCACAGAGGCGAATGTATTAGTAGATTACAATTTGACCTCTGTAACCAGTTGGAAACTGGAGATCGTCTTGCTTTGTTGGTTAAAAGCAAGGTGTACCACCACCAGATTTTGAGAATAAAATTTACCTAAAATCATGTATATTTAAATTTCATATGTATTCGTATGTGTAATCATTATTAATGTAAATAATTAAATATTCATATTAAAATGACTCTTACCTATTCCTGTCACTACTAACTCTGTCATGATCCAGTCCGGTGGGCCCTAACCTCCGGACCCTGATCATGTCAATTGGTTACCCTTAGACGGTACACTTTCACAATTAGTTTAACACGCCGGCCTCAGGATAGCGACGCACCTGTAACATCTATGGTGTCTAGAGGCTACGATTGTCACTTACCATTAGGAGAGTCGTGTGTTTGTTCGCTGAAATCTCCCGTAAAACTATAGGTTCTGAAATAATAAATGAAAATAAAGACGAACTTTTTTTAGCAGTTACTTGAAAATGTTCCTCTTTTTTTCCTTTTCTCATTCAAATCTGTCTTCGGTGTATTAAGCAATAATTCACAAGCTAACAAGCGTTCGTCTAGCACGTAACATGATCTTTTCTTAACGACATTGTTCAAAACCCTAAGTATTATCCTCGTCAATATATCTTATATCACCGTAAGTGCCAATTAGCAGGACAATGTCAGAAAAGTCGATAATTTATCATTAGTAGGTATTTAGTACTTATATGCAATAAGAATGGATTTCCGAGAGGGGCAAGATTTTGATGAATATAGATCAATGTCCTTTTTACTTCGGGACATATCGATAGCAGCGCTAACTTATGCTTAAATAGCATGTTTTAATATTTCAGGAACACATATCTTCGGGCCAAGTCCCTTACGGGGTAGTTAGAGAATGCCAAACCTCACGATCTTGATAGACCTGTCTGGTTTCCATCACATTCATTACCCTTTGTATAAAAACACGCCGGTTTCGGAGAGCCTTGACTCTACCCTCGGATAGTATCCGAGCGATCTGATCGTGGAATGTCAACCTTGGTCTTTCGGGTACCTACATCCATCCACATTCGCATTGTATATCTGCTTTATCAATCTTTCATCAGCTGGCATTCTTTCCACATGACCGAACCAGCGTAGCATGCCCTTTTGCATTTTAACAACAACACTTTTTTTCAATCCCACTCTTTCTCGGATCTCACTGTTACGAATGCGGTCATAAAACGAATACGGTTTCCGTACCATTCTCATTTCGATTGCTTTTATCCTACTCTAGTGCTTCTTCTGACATATCCAACTTTCGCTTCCGTACAACAACGTTGGGATAAGCACAGGATAATGCAAAGCAAGTCTAGCAGTTTGACTCAAAACCTCGCTTTGAAATAGCTTACCCAAAGCTCCATTCAAAATCACTGTGAGGGTGAGAGAGAGTGTGTTTACCTGCACACACTCTCCTTTCCACATCCGCGGTGTCCTTCCATACCTGCTAAAAGCACAACCAAGATATACAATTTCATACACTTGCTCCAGCACTGCATCATCAACTAAAACTCTTACATCCGTTCTGGCTACATCTCTTTCAAACACTATTACTTTGGGTTTTCATCACATTCAAATATAAACCTTTATTTATGATAACCTTCCATAACTATGACCAGTGTTTCAGGAACACATCCATATGAATATAAAATTTCAGCCAAATCGGCACAGCCGTTTATGTGAAGTTTTGTGCGAACTTGTGTATTTAAAAAGTCCTAGTGAATTTTGGAGTTATTTATATTGATTTGTCAGTCAGAAATAAAATCCAGACTGATTTCCTTGTGGTAAAATATATAACGTAGTCCAGAAATATGAAATATACACATCTAATAATCGAATACGCACCCACCACTCAAGTCATGTGATTTGTCAGATTAATAGATAAACTAAGATCACAGAAACTGAAAATAAAAATACTAAAGACTCAATAGTAAAAGTGCTTCTTAATATAGTATAAATTATAATTCATTAGGATAAAAAAAATCAATATCTTGAAAATTATTTAATAAAAATAATCCGCTATTTGAAAGACATCCTAAGTCTATTTTCATAGGAATCTATATATAAATACGTGAAGCAAAAACTTTGAACCCCTTTTTACGAAAATTGCGAAGACGCAGGAGCATAAAATTAGTACTTATAGTTTATGAGTAGGAGAAGTGCAGAACGCTAATATTTTTCAATAATAATTCTTACAAAGTACATTAAATCAATAAATAAAACATTACCCACACTACCATGCATTTGACACACACAAACAAATATGTTATTGATGATAACGATAAAAGATCACAGATGGCGCACCGTACAGTTTGGAAACAAAATAGTTGGTTTTGAGAAATGAAGATGGCGTTCTCATCAACAAGATATTAAAATTTATTATGGTCAAATTTCGACCAACGGGCGACCACTAGTACGTATAATTACGCAAAAATTACAAAAAAATAAGGCCCTATGAATCAGACGGAGGTGATATTTGGAAGTTGTATGTTTTTTTTGTTTTAAATAAGCTACATAGTAATTCATACACTTTTAATTTCAAATACTTACAAGACTATTCATGTAGCAAATTCATAAAATGATTTTGCTATAACTTTGTGAACATACATTAATGTGTGAGAAAAACTTACTCGTACTTTGCAACTCGTCTTTTGAAGTTACCTAAACTTCGTGAAATATATTCAAAACAAATTAAATCTTTATTTTTATCAAAAAACTTTCCTGTGTGATTGATTTTCTTTCGTTTCACAATATTAATGTTAATGTTGCATTTATTTTATTGCAGTCAACGACTTGGAATAAAGTTAAAATTGTACATAAATTTATTGTAAATAAGTTGTATATACATTTTAAAATGGTTTGTATAAGTTATACTACTAACCTGGCACAGTTAAAGACATTTGAAATAAAACTGATGTTATATTAAAAAGAATAGCCTCCCTCAGAATAAATTCTATCGAACAATGAAAACTGCATTGAAAACCGTTGCGTGGCTTGAGAAAAGTTTTTTTTTTATAATGGAAGGCAAACAAGAAGACGGATTTCTTGATGGTGAGAAATTCACGCCGCTTAGATACACCAAAGGTGGTAATGGTGCGTTGCCAACCTGAGGCCGGGATGTTAAGCCTCGAGCAAAAGTAAGTTTACCGGCTACTGGAAGACGTCAACGGCAAGCATTGGACGCTATGTTGGCAGGAATAGCGAAAGCGGTGGTACCAATCCAGGCGAGTTGCTGAGAAACTCTGATACCTAGTAGGATGTCACGTTGTTAGTTATGGTAAGCTTATGCTCGCCTTTTTGCCTTGCCCTGGCAGGATGGCAGATGGTCTATTCTGCAAACAAAGAATATTAGAAGCAGATAACGACATGGTAGCCTATACTGGGGGGTTACCATGATCTCTTAAAACAATGTCATCGGAGAAAGACAACCTTAAGACGTATGGCATTAAGTTACAAATATAAGTCGACATTTCACAACATGAATGTTCGATCTTTGGTCGAAAACAGAGGGTAGGTAGCTCGCTCATTCAACCGGACATCGACCGGTCGACTTTGATAATGGACGGACAAACAGTCGCGAACTAACGCCTAGAACGTAGTGATTATATACTCCTTGCTAACGCCTGCGAGCAACGGATAAATATCGAGCATGTTTTCGTGGGCACACCTCATATTATATAAACTAGAGTAATAGTGATAGTCTACGTAAGACGTTAAACGAAGAACCTTCGTCTGAGACCAGAAGTGAGTTGAGAACCGTGCCAGCGACTCGCATAGGTGCCTGGGCGACCCCGGATTGAAGGTTGATGACGCTTGTTTGCTTACTCTTCTGTAGACGACCGAAGTTTAACATTCTTCTACCTGATTCTCTTACTCTCACCTCATACAGTCCACTACCTCTTAATACATCTCCCTGTAGCCACCTCTTGACTTTAGTCATTTTTTGTCTAGCGTTAAAGCCGGTCTACGCTACAATGGAAATAATACTGCTATAAGCGTTCATAGTACATAATATCAAACGTACTAACAGTTAGTCTGATGATTAAAAATAATGCCGCCTATAAAGACAAATTTATACGATACTGTGATACTCTGTGGTCTAGCGGTTCAGGTGGTGGACTTGACTTCATGAGGTTACGGGTTCGGTTCCCGGGTCGGGCAACAAAAAGAAAATATGGTTTTTCCAATTTTCTAATAAAAAAAATATTTGATCGGGATTGGATGTGTGCCTGGTTTGGCGATAGGCTTGCCACCTATCCCACTGTCTGACTTAGTTTCTTCGGCTAGTCATGGGTGCCCTGGTTGTGCCTCTGCATACTTCTTCGGGTGAAGATACTTTTTTTTAAAACTAATTTAAATTTAAACTAAAACTAATTTTCTAGAAATTTTGATTTACCTGCTATCTGTTGGTAATATATTTTCTAACTTTGAAAAACAACAGCCATCCATACTTATACCATACCTACAAAAGGCTATCTGTCGGTCTGTGGCTCTTACACGGCTCAACCGCTGAACCGATTGTAATTAAATTTGAAATGCTAACAGCTAATGACCGGAGTTCATACACAGTATTTTTTTCACTAAATGGCGAAAAAAGTTCGTATGAAAATCTATTCTAGATTGATAAAGTTGGGGGTTAACAGCTAGATATTAATACTGAGACTAATTCACTACAGCTCCACCGCATTTAATCCGTAGATAGTTTGAAACAAAGAGATTGGAACAGAAGCTATCAGTGTTTGAATAAATTAAATACACACTACTAATCATAGAGCCTAAATAATTTAAAGTTGCTTTTCCGTAAATTACAAAGTCAAACAGTCTGGCAACATTATGCTAATTAGATGGAATAACTGGTAACTGTGCACGTCTCATGTACCTGAAAACTAAACAGGACCTTTGCTCGTTACTGACGTCACAAGACTAATGAATGTAATTTTTAAAAAAAAAAACATTTTACTTTTAACCGACTTTGTAAAAGGGAGGTTAGGTATATTCGACTGCTATATTTTTTATGTATGTTATATTACGTCACCATTATTGAACCAATTTCAAACATTTATTTCAAAGAACATAGGTACTTCCAAGTTCCCATTGCCATCTAGTCTAAATCTGATTATCCCAGTAACATTGAGAAAAATACTCAATATTTGTGTACTTCGATGACATAATTATCGAAATCGAAGTAGTTTTTTTTTAATTTTACTTCGCCTTAATTATAACTCGTGTATACTCGGACCTTTGTTTAGCATAGATCCACTATTTCCTATCTGGCAGCTTACTAGAGTTTAATACAGATTTAGTTAGTCATTCTTGACAAGAATACTGATAAAATAGATTACTGAGTAACAACTTTCCTGGGTGAAGTCCACCGTCTTACTTATTCCTGACGCCATAAAGATAATGTTTGGCAGTGTCGTAATCTGGTCCGGATTTATATATAAGGGTTTTTTTGGAACAACTAATATATTGCCAATTTCGCGGTTTCTACAACTTCGGCTTTGTGAGATATTTATAGATATATCGATATTTATAAACAACAGCTTTATTTATCATTCTACGTATTTTCATTTTACATATATATGAGTTCATTGTTGCATACGGGATTTTTGTTTTTATATTGCCTCTGTGGTGTAGCGGTCTGGCGTAGGATTTGATTTCTTGAGGTCCCGGATTAGATTTCCTGGTCAGACAAATTAAAAACTAGAAAAATTGTATTATCAATTTTCTAATAAAGATGACGTTGCTCGGGATTGGATATGTGTCCGGTTGGCGATAGTCTTGTCACCTATTAGATTGTTAGACTTAGTGTCTTCGACAAGTCGTGGGTTCCCTTGTTGTACCTCTGCCTACCGCTTCGGGGATATGGGTGTGGGCGTGGCTTTTTTTTAATTTTCCGAATATTTTAGAGTACACTGGTTGTACCTCTGCCAAAATCTTCGGGATATAAGCGTGAAGATACGATGTCTATCAATTCTCGACATACGAAAGTCAACATCAATTCCATGCTTAAGCTATATTGTAATTTTTTTAACAAACAAACAAATTACTGATGAGACTTGAACCCACGGCTGATCGAATCAGGCTTTCTATCGATCAGGGCCCTTTTGGCTTGTCAAGTTCACTGTAATTGCTACAGCGCCTCTGTTGGGTATTAAGAGAAACACATTTTTAGAACAAAAGTGTCATAGATTTCGACAAGTAACTTACCGAACGTAATCTATGGTATTCTACACTATTCTATGGTAATGACACAGAATAGGGTTGCAATACGAAGTTTGCGTAGTGTAAAACGGTACGCTTGAAGTAATAAATTAGGACGAGTATTAAAATCTGTTCCTGGCGTTAGGTTAGATGATTATTCTACATGTGCTCAGCGCTTGCAGCGATGAGCCTTCAATAAATATTTTAAGTTTCAAATTTTGATTGACGTGCATTAAGATTAGTTTATAAGAAAATCAGCGGGGCTATTCCGTATCTTTATAGTGATTATCACTGGGTCAAGTGTAGGTACATCAAATAGCTGTCAAATGACGTGTTTTGTATATTAGCTATCTCTATTGTGTTTCTGTTGGCCACAAGAGATAGTAAATACAAAATACGTTATTTGATAGCTATTTGGTGTGCACTTCACCCAGTAATCATCATTAAAAAGACACGGAATCAGCCCTCTGGTCTTCTCGCTCAGCGCGAAAGAGCTTTTGTTACACATCTGAAGATTTAAGTTTCCTTTCATTTTTAAGCGATTTGGAAAAATGGAGAACATTATATTATGTTCGATTCCTATATGTTATAATGTATGACAATAGAATTCTTCATAAATTCTGAATCGATTTTAAAAATTCTTTTTTCATTTAAAGGAGTACACATCCGAGGTGATGCCATTGCAACCAAATCTGGGTCTGATAATGGGAACCCAAAGAAATTGAGGAAAAATACTCAGTTTGTTTACTTACGGAAAACTTAGGGCCGAAACACATAACCGAGTTGCAGCGCCGCGCCGCCAGATTCGGCAGTGACGCTACTGCCGTTGTAGCGGCGCCGCAATATTTATTTATTTAAAACAAAGTTATATCTTTTAATAACAAATAAGCCATAAGTTTCTCACGATGGTCCAGAGAAACGTCTATGACGCCGCAACGCGGCTACGCAGACCGACGGTTTTAGCAGCGCGGCTCCCCAACGCGGTTATGTGTTTTGGCTTTACTTAATAAGATCTTAGTTGGTTTCTTGCAGTTTTACTGCGTTAAATATATGTACATTAGTGAGTCTTTATTACGTAATACTAATTTAAGTTTTTGCCCTGATTATGCTGTTATAAGCGTAACCGGTGGGCTATTTCTAAAATAATAAATTATAAGATATATGTTAAATAGTACAAGTATTTCTTCATTTAAAAATATGATAGATAAAGATTGTATTTACAACAAAAAATCGCAGAATTTGTGTCGCCGACATCACTGTAATTTTAAATATACGCTCAAGTAGTAGAGCTTAAAGAAAATATTCTAATTGTTCACAAAAGTTGTTGAATGAATTGAATATTTATCCCGTGTTAAGCTTGGTCTCATGTGTCGAAAAGACCATAATATGTCCGTTCGTGTACCTACATGCCATGTATTTCTTACAAGCAGAAATAACGTGCGGTTTTTTTGCGTCTTATACTACAAAGAGGGCTGGAATAATAAAAAAATATGAAGTACTTCAAGTACGACCAGCTATGTTATTATCAAATATAAACTTATCTATTTTATTATGAAAACTGTTTCTTTTGTGGTTGATTTTGTTAATAGCATTTACTCTCTTTTTATTCCCGTAGCGTAGACATTATAAATTAAAAGAAAACAAGGAAAATTTAAGTGGTTTCGTTTTGCCACTAAAAATATTTTTCTTAAGATAATTTGAAATTCTTGATAATGTTAATAAAAAGTATCTTCAAGCCCGCATCCCCGACGAGTTAGAGGTACAACCAGGTCACCCATGATTAGTCACAAAATCTGATAGGTTGCAGACATATCGCCAAACAGGCACGTAATCAATCTGGGATTGACAATTTTAGTATAAAATGATAGAAACTCAATTTGAGTGGCTCGACCTGGGAATCGAACCTGATATCTTATGAATAATCATGTTGATGATCGACTAATTATACCATTGAGAAATAATGCGATAGCAGAGATGACAATAACGACTACAATAAAAGCAAGGGTCATTGCCATTTCCTTACTTTCCTTACTTTGAGTACGCATTGAGGTGCAAACCGATATTAGAGATAACAGTGACAGTTGCTCTAAAAGCTAGCATTATCGTCGCTTCCTTATTTTGAGTACGCATTGAGGTGCAAACCGATACTAGAGAAAACAGTGACAGCTACTCTAATAGCGAGCGTCATCATCGCTTCCTTACTTTGAGTCATAGAAATAGGAATATATAAAGAAGTGCAACAATGTTCTATAGCAAACGTTGTATAAATATAAATTGACATATAACTTAACAACACTTCTTTGTCTCTTTTTAACAAATGTCAATATCAGGTACGCCGAAAAAGATAACGACATTTTTGTCTGTGCTCATTTTGGGCGTTTGAGCGTCAAGATGGAGGGACCACGTCTCGGATTTTAATAAAACATGCATCGAAAAATTCTATCTAAATTCTACTATTTGCTACCTTTGCTCAAAAAATAAGTACCTCATCATAAACATGTTTTTTAATCAATAAATGTTGGTCCTTCCATCTTGACGTCAAGATAGAGAGACACTTTCTAATTGGCTGCTCCTGGAAGTATTTTATATACTTCATGTTTTTCTACCTAAATTCTACCTTTATAAAAATAATATGACGTGTCCGAAACACAAACAGTTTTAAAAATATCGACTAAAATATTTGGTCCCTTTATCTTGACGATTCAGTAAGTTGCTTTTTCCATTGAAAATATCAATCACAGTCTTTCGTAATAAGAATGCTTTATAGTGCTCACTTTAAATTAAAAAAAGTGGCTTGAATGTAATCTTATCACATTTTTTTTGTAATGATAATAAATCTTGTTATAAATATAAAGAATTAACTTATATATATAATAAACATATTTGCACACCACGTTGTAAAAAATATATTGTTCGAAAGTAAATAAATATTATTTCTTTCTTTTCATTATATTTCCTTATTTATAAGCCAATTGAGTTCCACTTAGTAAGTAAGTAAGTAAGTTGATAGTTGCAATTTCATTCGGTAGGTAAATAATAATTCTTATCTATTTAATTACATACCTAAACTTAATTATCAATAGTCACTAATAGATCATGTATCGATATCGATACTCTACTTTTCTGGATGGCCTTATAATGTCAGCATGGCAGTCATATTTAGTAGCCAATGGTGAGCTTTTTACGTAGGCATTTCATGTTCATATACTTAGAGGTCAATGCTTTGAGTACGCCTCTTGCTAAAGAGTATTCATATTCCTTGGAGTACGCATTGAGAAGCAAACTGATACTAGAGATAACATTGACAGCTACCTTAAAAGCGAGCGTCATTATCGTTTCCTTACTTAGAACTTCCGTACCGTTGCAAGATATTTCTTTCTTACCTTAATTTACATAGCTTTTTACCTGTTTGCTCAAAACTACAGAAAATTACAGCCCAAACATTAAATTTTAAATAGTATTTCGTTAGAATAGAACCAAAGATCACGTTAATCGTATTAAAAAAAAAACAAATTTAAAAAAAAAGTATCCTGACGCCCATATCCCCGAAGACGTAGGTAGAAGCACAACTACAGCACCCACGACTAGCCGAAAACACTAAGTCCCACAACGTAACAGGTGGCAAGCCTATCGCCAACCGGGCACATATCCAATCCCGAGCAACATTTTTTTTATTTGAAAATTTTAAAGCCCAATTATAATTATAATAAGGACAAACAAACAAACACATTTCATTTTATATTGTATATGTCGCAAGGTCGTATGCGTGGCTTATATACTGCGGTTATTGGTATAGTTGACGAAGCAATTAGCGCAATATAGATTGGCATTCAAAGGCTTCAAGTAAACACCACGTGCAGTAGAAGGTACGCTTGCAGGTGTTGTCTTATCAGCCTGTTTGTCGGCTGCTACGGCTATATAAGTCAAAGCGAGTGTTCGGACTGCTGTCTAGTACGGAGGTCGCCACTTGTAATAGCTGTCCATAGGATGGCAAAGAGATAATTCTAGATCGTTATTGTTAATTCAATTATGATATAGGGCCCGGGTTGTGGGTCATTCAGGGGGTGAATTATTTGGTTGGCACTCACGCGGGAAGAGCGAGGTGGAGCTCTCCCTTCCCCTTCGGGGGTTTACTTTTGTTGTCATAGTGGAATGCTTATTCCTATGTTTACGATGATTTGTTTGGCAACGGAAAGGCATACGCTACTTGTTAGTGCGAGAGTACTGAATGATAGCGTGTGGACGTCAGGATCGAGTGGATTACGTGTTACGGCTTTGTTTTGATATTTCTAAGTTCTTTAGTAGCTAAACGCCCACAAGTTGTACGCTCCCGGGCTACCCGCCCGGCGGCTCATGTATCGGCCAGTAGATAGGATGTGTTTTCTCTCCGACAAATATATAATATTAATTACGGATATTTTTTATCGCCTCTGTGGTCAAGCGGTTCAGTTGTTGGACTTGACTGCATGAGGTCCCGGGTTCATTTCCCGGGTTGGGCAGCCGAAAGAAAAATGTGGTTTTGAAATTTCTTATAAAAACTGCGTTGCCCCTGATCGGATATGAGCCCGTTTGGCGATAGTTTTGTCGCCTATTATATTGTGTGACTTAGTGTCTTCGGCTAGTGGTGGATGCCATGGTAGGTACTTCTGCTTACCTCTTCGGGGTGAGGGAAAAATACTGAAACTGACCTGTTTTGTAATAATGATGATGAACAATATGTACGCATTGAGAAGTAAACCAATGGCGGAGATGACGGTGACGGCTACACTCAAAGCGAGCGTCATCGCCGCTTCCTCGCCTCGAGCTTCCGTCCCGTTCATCTCCATGTGATGTTCCTATCTCTGTCCCTGTTTATCTTAGTTAGTCCATAGGCCTCTGCAATCTGCCATTCTGCCAGATATCATCTCACTGCGTCGGCAGCATTCCAGTACATCTCGAATAGCTCTGGAAAAAACAAAAACATTTGTTTTTATTGTTTTGTTTTGTTAGGTAAGTCAATATGGAATTTAATAAAAAAAAAGTTGGCACTTTGCGGAAAACCATACTTTAATCTGAATAAAATATTTAATTTAATTATTTTTTCCAACCAGTTGTAGAATAATAAATATGGTCTACGGGCCTATTCAGTATATTTTTAGTGATCATCAGAGGTTAAAGCGTACAACAAATAAATGTGAAATGATGTGTTTTGTATTTGCTATCTCCATTGTACTTCTGTCACAGGAGATAGCAAACACAAAACACGTCATTTGACAGATATTTGATGTACACTTTACTCAGTGATTATCACTAAAAAGATACGTGATAGCCCCGCTGGACGTAAGACATGTTTCGTATTTTCCGACACGTAAAAAATTTAAAGCTCCTTTGTTTTTTTTATGATAGTGGAAGGCAAACACGCAGACGGATTTCCTGATAGTAAGAAATTCACGCCGCCTAGAGACACCAAAGGTGGTAATAGTGCGTTGCCAACCTGAGGCCGGGATGTTAGGTCTCGAGCAAAAATAAGTTTACTGGCTACCTTACCCTCCATCCCGGAACACGTCATGACGTTATGGCGGCAGAAATAGGTAAGGCAGTGGTACCAATCCGGGTGAGCCGCTGCGAAACTCTACCACCTAGTCAGATGTCACGGTGTTAGTGCCGGTAAGCCTATGCTCGCCTTTTACGAGTTGCCTGGTAGGAAGGCAGATGGTCTATTCTGCAAAGGAGTCCGGACCAACACGGGGAAGTATTCGGCTTACTTTACTTTACAATATAATCCAGCGTTCAGGTTTATTGGGCTTACGCTACATTGAATTTAGTTTACCTTATATACATTTGTGGCAATAGTTGGAAAACAAGGAAGTGGATTTTCTGGCGTTGAGTCTCAAAGGATATAATGGTGCGATGGGGCTAGGATGGTAAAAACATGACAATGACGAGCACAAATGTAAGCTTTTCATAATTTTGTTAATTTGCTTTGATGTTTTTTGTTCTTAAATTTTAAATCCATAACTACATATCCGTATTATAAATGCGAAAATCTGTCTATCTGGTACGTTTCACGGCTAAATCGTTGGAATAATTTTGATAGTAATCAATACTTATCTATAATAAAATGTAGCTGTCTTTTTACTAAATAAAGTAGATATTAATGTAGGTATTTAATAAAGATTAACAAGGACTTCGAAACCAGATAGAACCAGTACTTTAAGAAGATTTAAAAGTATTTTTTTTTCTTATGATATTGGAAGGCAAACAAGCAGACGCATCGGAAACAGACAGAGAGACTTTCACATTTGTGCCAAGAGCATGGACTAGTACATGTATTTGCTTTATATTTTTTTTATGAATAGGAAGGAAGGCAAACAAGCAGACGGATTTCCTGGTGGTAAGAAATTCACCTCGCTTAGAGACACCATGGCTGATAATGGTGCGTTGGCAACCTGAGGCCGGGATATTGGGCCTCGAGCAAAAGTAAGTTTACCGGTTACCTTACCCTCTGAACCGGAACACGTTAATGGCAAGCACTAACGTAATGGCGGCAGGAATAGGTAACGCGATGGTAACAATCCGGACGACTCGCTACGAAACTCTACCTCGTAGTAGGATGTCACGTTGCTAGTAACGGTAAGTCTATGCTCGCTTTCTACGAGCTGCCTGACGAAGCAGATGGTCTATTCTGCAAAGGAGCCCGGACCAACACGGGGTGTTTATTTATTATTTTTAAAAAAATAAGCACTGGAGACAATAACTTTGCTTGTCTGTCTGATTTTCTTTCTGTCTGTCTGTATAATGACCGCAATTCCAAATTCAATATGGAACCGATTGTAGCGAAATTTGGTATGTTACCTTTATGTACCGAGGAAGGTTATATGATACTCTTTGTCTCGCTTACTAAAAGGGTTCACGTTGGAGAATGGTAATAGTCAGATTGTTAATTAAACAATAGTTTATTCGTTTTTTATTTTTAGTAGGTATGTGCTTTACAGATTGTTGCATATTATTTTCAAAGTCATAAGTTTTACAATTTCGAAATTATGGACATAATACTAAGTACAAATTGACCAAAGTAAAAGACTCGAGTTCCGATATTGTCTACTTTTTCAAAAATTAACCCCCAAACTATGATGGGGAATGAAAATCACGTTGCTGTTAACCAAAGCTGCCGTTAAAAGTAATTTCTGCGAAATCGCCTGTAATCCTCTAGTACTCAGTTATAACTTTGGGTGTGATACAAAACATAAAACACAAGAATTGCTGGACTGACTTAAATGAAATTTCATTTTTGAATTTGTCTTAGCTTTGTATGACCGAATAACTGTGAGAACGTTGGTAATTTGATATAAATAAGTAAGCGCATTAGAACTGCAACTCCATGTATTTCATTACGTAACATCGCGAAAGACATTTTCCAAAGACAGCTAATTCCGGAATGCCCCCCATTTTAATCTAATCAACATCCTACTAGTAGGTTTTTAGAGGTCGTCAATATAAACACAAATAATGCATTATAAATGCGTAAGTTTGTATGTGTGTTTGTTTTTTACTCCTTCACACAAAAACTGCCGTACCGCTTCATGAAATTTGGCTTACACGTAGAGGGCTACTTTGATTAACACATAGAATAGTTTTTCACTCAAAAAAATGTTCCTGTGGACTTATTAACCGCATTAACCACGTGAGCAACGCCGCGGGCAATGGCTAGTTAAGTATCACTCAAAAATCACTATTTGGATCATGATAAAAATAGAATAGGACCACCTCGAAATCACGACACATATAGACATATGTGTCGTGATTCTATTATCCTAGGTGGATAGGATAGGTGGTCCTATTATCGGTGGTGGTACAAAAACGATTAAAATCGGTTTCTTATTGTCCGAGTATTCGCGTACACACAATAAAAAAATAAAAAATCATACAGTCCAATTGAGAACCTTCTCCTTTTTTGGAGCCGTTAAAAACATCATGTGACACAGGCAGTACTAAGTTCGCTGGATTAGGTTGTGTTAATTATATTTTTCATTTCAATGGACAGGTTTTTCACGAAGTAAATGAAATTTCAGTTTGAATAGAAATAGTTCATGTGTTGGTCCTGAACATAAATTAACGACGGATGTCTCTTATCATCGGCCTTTAATGATTTAAGGTTTTGTCCTATTTACTTTTTTAGGGCAAACGAATATAATAAGCCCATTATTAACTACTATAGATGGATAAAGTCCCGTGAAGTCGTAAAACTCGCGAGGCTAGCAACAAATTAATCAATCGTAAATCGTTCCATAAGGAAAGCTTACCTATGAATAAGCGTTTTGAAGGTCCCTCAAGTCTAATATTTTTGAAACGCCGCCATCAATAATTGTTTGTTTCTTCAGAAGTGTATTAAGTACCGAATTGTAGCTGATTCAAAAAAAAATAGAGGGAAGCGGTGGAGTTAACATCACGGAGCGAGCCATAGCCGAGTATTGCGCGAGCGTCGTCATGCTGCCCGGATGTGTATCGAAAGCCAAGTTTGCAATTTACTACTTGATGATAGTACGGAACCCTACGTGCGCGAGTCCGACTCGCCCTTGGAGGTTATTTGTTGATGATGTGCTGCAATCATTGTTATTGATCTAAAATGCCTGTTTCTCGCTTAGAGGCCAACGCTGAGCATTTGTTAGAATGAACTGCCAACAAAGTGAAAATCGATTTACAATACAAACTTTGCTATTCCCAGCACGTAATGTTTTTAAAGCCTGAACCTCTATTCAGTTTTTTTGCTGGACGTAGTAAAGACGCAGCTTACACTCCTGTTCATTGAATGTACCTTGAATCAACCATTTTTGTTAATGACCGATCGATAGATTTGATTTCGGTTTTAGTTTTGGCCATAAAACTCACCTATTCCTGCCGCAATAACGTCATGACGTGTTCCGGTTCGGAGGGTAAGGTAGCCAGTAAACTTACTTTTGCTCCAGGCCTACCATCCCGGCCTCAGGTTGGCAACGCACCATTACCACCTTTGGTGTCTCTAGGCGGCAGGAATTTCTTACCATCAGGAAATCCGTCTGCTTGTTTGCTTTCCAATAAAAAAAAATATTTCGATTTCCGCGACAAAATGACCTAAGCTCTCGGCCGCGCGAAAATTCCATTGTACGTGATTTATTATGCATTGTTTAGCATTTTTTGTCATTAATATGTATCCGTTTAGGTATTTATTTTGTTTATTAAGTATATTACATAGTATGAACAGAATCAAATTATTTTTAGGTACGTTTAGGTTTCGACCGAAAGTATGAGTAAAGTCGAAACTTCAGTTTCGGTTTTTGTTTCAACTAATAAACAAATTTTGGTTGAATACTATATACAAAATAGATAATACAGCACAAAACGCAAGTTTAAAGAAACAAGATATTTATGACAGCAAAAAGTTCTCTTAGAATTAGAAATATTAAATAACGTTAAAGCAATTGACGAATCAAATCACCTTGTGTACAATAAAGATCTGTTTTAATACGTCATCATTAT
The DNA here is from genome assembly GCA_002245475.1 of Calephelis virginiensis. NCBI lineage: Eukaryota > Metazoa > Arthropoda > Insecta > Lepidoptera > Riodinidae > Calephelis > Calephelis virginiensis. The sequence goes on along the minus strand of NJDC01000797.1, from coordinate 187,080 downwards.
AAAAAAAAAATATTTGTATAACGGCTAGCATTCGCACATATGACGTCATTTTATATTAAAGCATAATGTTTTAAATCGAGCACTATTATAGACAGAAAATATCGAACATTTGGAACAACGAAACATTCACAAAAATGGAGGAACTCGTTTCCAATATGAAGTTTGTCATTCCAGCCACGTGTTAATTTTACGTGCTATTATTATATTACTACATATATTTAGGTTTTTGTGAAATAGCATATACCTATTTTAATAATGGAAATATTTTATTTTATTGATACGAATACTAAATATCGAGCTATTCATAGTACCTAGTAAAGGTTTTTTTATCGCAGAAAAGTGTTAATAATACAATTTGTTTCGCGGTTTTTTCAATTGATTATTTTATATGTTTGTAAAAGTTTCTAGTACAATTCAGATAGGTTATGTTCCCCAGCTGCTGGGGCCCGGGAAGTTTGTTTTCCTGACAAGTCAGGGCTGGTTACGTTGTTAACTTAAGGTTTATATGATTAAATTGAACCTACGAAAGGTTATATACATCATCGATGTTGTAGGTGCATTGGTCAAGCCACTAAAGACGTGCCAATAATTGAAGCTCGTCGCAGCTGCTACAACTAGTGTTAAATTTATAAAAGCACAACACTATAGTGACGTTACTTCATTATTTTCACAGACTAGTAAGAGAACTATACGTTATTATTTTTCCAAATTCAAATAAGAACTGTCGGACAAAACTTCTGTAAATGTACTTGCTTTTATTATATCCATATTTAATTACAGTCCGCTTTTATTTGATTATTATAAGCCAGTTATACTGAGTATACTTCATAGGCACTGGCTTCAACATGCATCGCTGTCCTGTGGTCGGGATGTTAAGCCAGTTTTGTAAGTCTACCGCCTATCCTACTCTTTGGCCTCTGGCCGGGAACGACAGCAGGAATAGGTAAGGTGGATGGATCCTAACCCGAGCAAGTTACTGCACAGTACTCTGCCTCCAAAGGTCTTCTCATTGATGACTTATATTTTTACCAGTGTTCACCTGGCACAGAGGCAGATGGTCTATTTTTCTCAGCTAACTCGGACCAACATTGGGAATAATTTAATATTTAAAAAAAAAATATTTATTACTGCAAGCTGTGTTGGTCCGGGATTATTTTCAGAATGGACCTTTTGCCTTCCTGCCAGGCAGTTGTTTTTATTTCTAATATATATTTATCTAGTACCTCTTTAATACGACCAAAGTCGCTTCCGTTCAAATTTAACCTTACGCTTTTGTCCTAAAAAGCGATTCGCTTTCTGGCACTTCAGCGGCCGCTGCCGCGGTACGCTCGCTGCGCTCGCTCGGCTCGTGCGTTGTCTTTCATGTTCTAACCTAACCTAACCAAACCAAAACATACCAAAACCTATTGATCATTTAGTATAAAACGAGTTTATGTTCTTTTTCTAGAAGTTATTTTGATGGTAAATGATATTGTGGCTTGTGATAATACGGTTTACAATCATGCAAGCATTTTTTTTTTATATTATTGAAATTGACTTTATGGGAAACAATATTGTGTCTATTGACCATTACAGCAGGTGGAATTTAGCAAATTATTGAAAATAAAATTCGGGCAAGCGGGTGTAATCGTTTCGCAGTGCCTCGACCGGATTGGTAATACCGCCTTACCTATTCCTGCCACCATAACGTCAGTGCTTGCAATTGACGTGTTCCAGTTCAGAGGGTAAGATAGCCGGTAACAACGTTTTCAACCCTAACCCTTCAGAATAAAGAGCAAAACGAACTTCCCGGGATTCGACAACCGGGAATTAAATCTAACACAATATATAAAATACCTATAAAATATTTTCAAACTACGAAGTGTTAGAATATGTTGGTACTTAAATATTTTTGTCACACATTTTGTGCAAATATATATATTCAAGAAATCACTGTAAGTTTTGATCTGAAAAAGTAACATAAGCATATAAATATAGCCTTGTTACTTTTACATTTTGTATAAGGGGTGTTCTTTTTGCTTATACAATTTTTTTCTGTTGAATACTAATATATACCCAAAATCACGGTACATATGTAGTGTAGTCCTTCTCATCATTAAACGTGATGAACTTTAAGTACTATCTACGTATAAACTCGACTCCATTAGAATACCATAAAAAAGTAGGTCAGCCTTGAGTTTCCTTCCACAATATGCAATAATATTCTGATCAATATGGCAAGGCTATATATTATCGTATGATATAATTTTTATGGAAATTAATGAAGGTAATCAATCAAGAAAAATTATCTTCGTCATGCCTAAGATTCGCCAAAAGAGGGTCTGCTTTTTTAAATATATATAGAAAATAGCTTTGCCACAGATCAGGAACATTGTTTCGGAATAAAAACTATCCTACGTATTAATCCAAGTTACCCTCTATGTGTGTACCAAATTTCATGAAAATCGGTTCAGCAGTTTTTGCGTTAAGGAGTAACAAGCAAAAAAAAACTTTCGTATTTATAATATAGGATGTATTTTTAGAAATATTATAAGTTTGGTAAGCAAACATACAAAATGTTTTCTCATTTTGATCGGGGTCCTCTGTGTAGAATAGACCATTTGCCTTGTAGCTAGGTAGGCCATTGGTGGTAGAGTGTCCGGCTGTGACTTGGTCAAGTAGGGATCATCCGCCTATTCCTGCTGACATAATGACTGTGTCATGTTTCGGTCCAAAGGGTATGACAGCCGGTAGACTTGCACAATAGGCGTACCTAACACCCAGGCCACAGGACAGCAACACACCTACAACATCTACGATGTCTATTGATATGGTTGATTGTCTCTTATATCACCATAAAAGTCGGGTGCGTTTTCGCTGTCAAGTACATATAAAAAGTAGGTTTTTCTGATGGCGTGTAAGTTACATCGCCTGTAGCCGCAGAGGGTGATATATAAGGTTATAGTTCTAATTCGAGTAAAGCTTTGTCAAACTTCATTACCTAATAATCGCTTTAGTGTCTCTAGCCTAATCGGTTATTTAGCAAATCGTTTTGTATTTTCAAACATTTTAAACAAAGTTAAAATCAAATCCTGAGTAGCTCAAACTGTAGCATCTTCAGTGAGAGAATACTACGGTTTAATGTTTTTTCATAAATAAATAAATACCACTGAACAAGTTACATAAATTGAATCAAACTCCAAAGTAGTAAATTAAATGCTTGTGTAATTGGTATTAGTCAATGATAAAAATAGTAATACACATTAATATTTAAATAGATACCAAAAAAATTGAATAAACACCCAGACCCGGAAATACATATATCTAAATGTTCATCACAAAAAGATCTGCCCCCGTAAGGAATCGAACCACAAACTCGTGGTTGATCGATGGAATTAGGGGTATACCCTAGCCCCTAGACCAAATTGATCAATGGTAAAAAAATGTAAAAATGTTTACCAAGCACGAGAAAAATGCTAATTTACAATTACAATTGTTTCGAGTTATCTTCAACTAGCGGCCCGCCCCGGCTTCGCACTGGTGTAAAAACATATAAACTATGTAGTGATTCATTATAGGTAGGTACCTACCAAATTTTCGATATTGAGCGGTCGAAATCGCGGGCATAGTCAGTATATACAAAACATTCAAACCCAAAAAAACCCGAAACATCTTTTGAGGGTAAGATTATGATAATAAGCATACGATTAAAAGCCTAAGAGATTTTACTTGAAGGTTTATTTGCCCGACATACAATAGGTTTGTTTCATGTCCTCAGAATATGTTGAATACGTAAATCGCTTTCGCAACAAAGGGACTGACATTATACTTTTTGATTTTATGATAGGCGAAAATGGGCCATCAATATATGCAAAAGAAGCTTTTCCTACGGGCGAAATGCTGTAACATATTATGTCAAAAATAAGGAAGTATAACTTCTTCATGACTTATAGCTAGGTGTGACCCTTACTACCTTCCTCATGGCTTACGGTAAATAATTATATCCCTTGAATATGTAGGTCACAAGTAGACAATTTAAAAAAAATAATTCGTTGCCCGGTATGTATGCCCGATTGGCGATAGGCTGCCACTTATCACATAGTGTATTCGGCGAGTTATAGTGTACCTTGGTTGTACGTCTGCCTACTTCTTCGGAACACTGGTGTAAATATACTAGTCGTTACCCGTGTCTGTTGTTATGTTTTTCACGCAAATTGATTGAGATATAATGATTAAAAGTAATTCATATTCATATCTCAAAGGACATAATCTATTTTATGCTCAAATTTAATGAAATTGTTTTATGGTTTTAATTTGAAAACGAAACATGCGTTAAATCTAGGATACTTCCGCAATCTTATTATTAGTAGAGATCCAAATTGTTTTATACATATAATTTAAATCGCCTCTGTGATCTAGCGGTTCAGGTGTTGGATTTGACTTCATGAGGTCACAAGTTCGGTTCCTCGGTAGCGCAACAAAAAGAAAATATTCCAATTTTCTAATTTAAAAAAATGTTGCTCAGGATTGGATGTGTGCCCGGTTTAGCGATAGGCTTGCCACCTATCACACTGTGGAACTTAGTGTCTTTTGATAGTCGTGGGTGCCCTGGTTGTGCCTCTGCCTACCTCTTCGGGGATATGGGCTTGAACTTGAAGTATCTTTACGAGTTTTTTAACTATTTTTACGAATGTTTTAACGAAGCTATTTTCTGTTCCTTTCTTATTTTAGTTTTTTTTTGTACAAAAAATATTAAAACATCAATAAGTGTGTAGAATTTTACAAAATGCGAACTTAATTCTATAAAGAAACATCTTCCAGTACAACGTCCAGGTACAACCCTCACGTCCACCCCCCACAACTAGCCCAAGATACTAAAATCCAATGTTGTTGAAGATGGCAAACCTATCGCCAAACAGACTGTCAAATCACAGGTATTACCTTTGTGGTGTAGCGGTCCAGTTGTTGGACTTGACTTCCTAAGGTCCTAGGTTTATTCCCCGGTTAGGGAAACAAATTGAAAATTTGTTTTTTCTAACAACAACAATGTTACTTTTATAAGATTAGACTAAAAAGAGATAGACTAAAAAAATTTTTCTTAGACCAAACCCAATATAGTGTGAAAGAATAAAAGAAATGAATGTAATTACAGTGCAAAATAAAGTGCAGGTACTGCTACGCAAAAACTTAACATGTATTTAAATGTTCTTTTTTATTTTATGAGATATCGAACAAAGACAAGTTTCTCTAGATGAAAAGAGACAAATGGAGATGAAGACACCATGGATGATTCAAGAGCATTGCGTGCAATGACGCTGTAGCGACCAAAATTGTTAAGAAGATCTGGGCGAGCTGAATAGCACTTTATCACCCACTTACACTAAAAAAATAATTTAAATCAAATATAACACTAAAATTAGAAAAAAAACTAATAGCCCATGACAAAATCAACATTCAGCGTAGCTAAGAAAACAACCCGCAACGAAATCGGTAAAAAGGTATGCTGTCACAGACAAACGTACAGATAGGACAATCTTATAACACCTCTTTTTCCATCGGGGCTTAACAACAAAAGCACAACAAACTTATAGCACCCCTCGTTTTGCGTTGGGGGTAAAAACAGTAATTATCAATCGTGAGTACCGCGAAAATTTAATACAGATTTCGCTACTCATTCGGGAATATTGCTGACGTAGTAAGCCCTTTTTCATATCCAAAGATACTGCGGCGTTTTATTGTGTTGCTCTGCAGAATGGACATGTATCAGATTTACGCAACAATTTAATATGAAATTATGTTTTTCTCTGATAAAACAGATTAAACGAGAATAACGTGCACCTCTCTTTATACTATAGTTAAATGACTCCAAAACATACAACCGTTTGATTGATTGATACATAATGAAGGTGTTTAGCAATGGTACAGGGTCTCCCATATCTTAATCTGACCCCCCTGAGTTACTGCAAAAATCCCCTCTTAGGCTCCCCAACTAATATCGTTTAAGTATTTCCGGCCGTGAGGTGATTAAATCAGCATTGAATTCTAACATTCAGATATCATAACACTTACGACAAAGCTGTATTTTAAACTGGACTACTATTGATGACTGAATGATAAAAAAAATATTTTAAATGGGTTCAGAAATTATAGAGAAATCGATTAACATATATAAAAATATAATGAAGTCAAACATAGAACATCCTCCTGTTTTGTATGTCTGTTAAAAAATAAAGGAAATCCTTTATCATTCCGAAATACAAGGTGTATTTCTTTTATTATATTTTATTGAATTTCTCTACACAATAGATGTACCAGATTGACGAACTAGTTTAATATTGAATTGTGCTTCGCTCTAGCTTTGGCGTCTTGTCGTATAAAGAAGAATGTATCAGTACAGACATTTACAGATACTATATTTTTATGTTATAAAATAGTTTATGTTGTTGTTGGCAATAGGCTTGCCACCTATCACATTGTGGGACTTAGTGTCTTCGGCTAGTCGTGGGTGCCCTGGTTGTGCCTCTGCCTGCCTCTTCGGGGATATGGGATACTTTGCTTTAGAATAGTGAACAAGTAGGCACCTCTCCTGATATTAATTAAATTTGAACTTAAATGACGGTTCAGGCCATTTTTTGGACATGTCGCGTTGTAGTGCATAGGGTTAGGGGAACCCCGGATAAGAAGAATAAGCCAGGAAAAAAGAATAATTGATTTTATTAAAAATATGGTATTGATGGCGCTTAGTACTTTCTGAGTTTACGACATATGCGACCTGTGACGCCATGACAGATCAACCAAAACGGTATGCGAGTGCATTGATAAGTTTTGGCGCCATCGAGAGAAAAGATGGTCGAAGTTTTTTCATAATTATTGAATTTCGTGTTAATGTTGAGTGAAATTAGTCAAGTTTGGTGGCATTGTGTACAATTTTGTTCAGTGAAAGTGCACAAATGAAATTATCATGAAGGAATTAGCGTATCGTATATTTCCTTGTTGCCGCACAATCTCATTAAATGAGCTTGTGTAAAAAGGCCACCGCTTTACCCAAGAGCCTGACATGACTTACTGACGACTTATGACTGATTAATTATAATTGATATAAAACAAATATAACATTTGATGCATATTTCTACTTGACTAATGGCAAAATACTAACGAGATTGCCAAAACCTAAAGAAAGGAAGGAGTGCATTGATTGTAAAATGATTTTTAGGTGTTTTCTTACGAATTTCGTAAAGGTATGTACATATGTTTTTTTGTATTAATCACCAGTTTCTTACCAATATGTTATGTTTATAGGATTACAAGATAGTTCAAGTTTTATTTTCGTTGGTAACTTTTATTTACTCTACAATATTTCAAGTAAGTATTAACTTGTTTCTAATATTGGTGCCTTGAGCAAAACTGATACGGGCGAAACGAATAGGTTACGAACCAAACGAATCTGTTTTGGCAATTAGTTTTTATGATTGACTTTTTCTTATGTATCTTATATATGTAAGGTGTATTTTTTTAATACATTTTATGTTTTTTTTTTTTGTAAAAGCAAAAAATCCTTTAACAGTAAAACAAAAACCCAAAAGCAGATTGTTACTGTTTTGCTGGGCTGAAAAATACGCTGAGCACCAGCGGTAGACTAGATTTAATGCAGTTAGTGCCAAAGTTGTGCGCATGAAATTTGCACTTCTTGTAAAGAAATTGGCAGCTACTTCAATGATCTAAATGACGACTAATTTAACTTATCCTTTTTGCGCTTGCCACGAATCTGATTGATTTATGATTTTTTTTTTATTTTAATTATTCTACTCTAAAGATAATTAAACATAATACAAATTAAAAGGAACAAAGGTACAAAAATTGAAATGCAATATTTTTTTGGACTTAAATTAGGTTAGGTTATTGCGTAAAGCATGCAGAGGCAGGCGTGGGAGACCCCGGTGGAACGGAGGAATGAGGACCCTGCCCCAACTGTACCTGTGCAGGAGACGGTGGAGGCAATCCGACCGGTTCTCCGAGGGTTGTTGCAGTGGCGGTTCGGGTCGCTGACGTTCCGACTTGTGCAGGTGCTTTCCGGGCACGGATGCTTCGGGAAGTATATGCACAAGATCGCGAGACTGGAGGCGGCCCCCGCCTGCTAAGAGTGCGGGGCGCCAGAAGATACGCTGACGCTGACCCCAGACGCTGGGGGAGTGCGTCGCTTTTCAGTCACAGCGGCGTACTCTCACAGCGGTCGTAGGAGAGGATCTCTCGCTGCCGAGCGTCGTCAACGCCATGCTCGGTGGTGACAGGTCCTGGCAGCCGGTGGTCTCTTTTTGCGAAGAAGTAATGACGCAAAAGGAGAGTGAGGAGCGGGCTTGGGAGGACGATCCCAACTCAGGCCCGCTCCGGCGCAGGCGGACCTGGGGCGCAAGAAGACGGTTACTTCGCCTTCAAAGCGCCTCCGATGCGGGGCTGCCGAGGGGAGTCGGGGAAATTTCCTCAGCCAGCACGGCCTCACACGCCTGGGGGGCAACTCTAGTGGCCGGAGTCGCTCCTCTTTCAGCGTGGGAGGAGGCTCGATAAGGACCGGGCCGTAGCCGCGGAGCGAGATGGTGAATGCCAACGTGACCCCATTTCGCTCCTAGCCGGGCGGCACGAAGGTCATAGTGTAGTTTTTAGTCAGTTCGAGCCCGACATAACCCGCTGGTCTCCCCCGAGAGCAGCGGGTATCCGGGGGGATTTTCCACACTATAAAAAAAAATCGCGTAAAGTAAGCCTACTAAAGCCTATAGCATAAGGTTTATTAGGCTTACTTTATAGTACTATTAATAGAAGTAGGGTTGCCAAAACCATATAGTAATGTTTTTTTAATATTGTTGGACAGCAATTTTTTTGCAGCTACATTTTTTTAATACTTTTCACATGAGCTACACAGTGCGTATGGCCACCACGCTCTGGCTTCCAAGGATCTACTTTGGCACCTGTAGTATGACTGATGTAAAATAGTTAGTGTTTGTGTAATCAATTTTAATTTTGCTAAATAAATTACATGTGATTGCTATGTCTTCGTCTAGATCTACGCCTAGGTTTTCATCTACATCTAGGTATAAAACTACGTCTTTGTCTTGTGTGATGAACATCAAACTGTTTATATTTTCGGCTCTGGATTTCATTAAATTTATTTCAATATTATCTACATCTATTTAAGTATTTTTCTGTATCAGCGTTATTCATTCCTTGCTATGGATGATTTGCTTACTTTATGATTCGAACAATTTGTTTGATTTGTCTACGGATATTTATTAATTTAATTACTAATTTATTGCTTATATAGAATAGGATCTGAAGCATGACAAGAAATTGACATCTTCAATCGCTTCAGAACTTGGTCAGCTTCGCGCCTTCTATTTTTTTTTTTTTGCCAACTGGTATTCTAATTAGAAAATTCCAAAATGAGGGTATTTATAACATCAATATTTGCATAAGACAGAGTTAGGTCATTGAATGTTTGAGCTTGTTTGGAAACACACACTTAACAAACTCTCACTATCGCGTAACAAAACTACCGTGGAAGTTTCAGAAATCAAACAAAACACTGATTGCATGGGTTGATAACTGAACACGTTATAGGTTACAAGCACGAAGCCGGGTAAATAAATTAGCCTAGGCAATGTTTGCCGCACCTGATGCTCGCATAAACATCGTTACTTAAATGGGTTTCGAACAACTGTTGCTTTACCATAAGATAAACAGTTTATCCTATCTTATTTTATCGCCTCTGTGGTCTAGCGGTTCGGCTTTAGACTTGACTTCTTGAGGTCCGAGATTCAATCCCCAGGTAAGACAACAAAATATAGGAAATGTGTATTTTCAATTTTCTAATAAAAATGACATTGCCCGGGATTGGGTGTGTGTCCGGTTGGCGATAAGCTTGCTATCACGTTGTGGGATTAAATGTCTTCAGCTAGTCGTGGATGCCCTGGCCGTGCCTCTGTCTACCCCTTCAGAGATATGGGGAAGAAGATACTAAACATTTAAAGCGTTCATCGTAATGAATTATTAACGCCCTTATTAAATTTCATCTAAATAATAAGTAATATTATTGGACCGGGTCTCCTGTGTAGAATAGACTATTCAACTTTCTGTCAGGCAGCTCATAAGAGGCGGCATTAAAGGTTAAACGGGTGATTACCAATAAGACCACTGTGGTGCAGCAACTTGTCCGGGTAGGAATCCACCGCCTTATCTACTGCTGCCGCTATAATGACTATGTCATATTCAGAATAGCCGGAAGACATGTACTACCGGTATAACATCTCGGTCAAATGACAGCGGCGATACAACATTTATGGGATTTTTTATACAAGAGGAGGCACACGAGCAAGTGGTCACCTGATGGAAAGTGATCACCACCGCCGACAAACATCCGCAACACCAGGAGTATCACAGATGCGTTGCCGACCTTTAAGGAATGAGTACGCTCTTTTCTTGAAGGTTATTAAGTAATGATTCCACAAAGGTGTTATACGGGGTAAAAATGTTTTCGGAATCGCACAGTTGTAGATCGCCACGCATCAAGATGATACTTTTAAAGGCTTCCTTGTATGTCATTGTATGTGTTTGTTAAATGTTATTGTAATTTATTTTAACTATTGACGTATTTCAAGTGTAACGAATGTTATACCCACGAAACAAAGAAGACGAAATAGTAACAGAGCACTTTGGTAAGTCTTACGTTGCGATATTACAGTTATACATAGGATATACACAACTTAGTATACAGTTAGATACGATACTAGCTTAAACACAACTTCAAACGCTACTGAATGTTTAGGAATATCTGTCCTCTCATCCTTACGCGTCGTCATCATTTCCCTAAAAAAAAACAACTCAAAAGCGATATTCACTTAATGTAATATGCTCGAATACTTTACCTTTTTAAAACCCTCGTTAGAACCCGTGACGCAACAGGTCAAATATCAGATTGATCTTTTCAAATGTCGTTTTAAGCCAAGTTCGCAATAGGCTAGTATTTTAGTCGATTAGCGAGTAATTTAGTAAGTAGAACAACAAAGATTTAGTCAAGTGATTAGTAAGTATTTTAGTCGAGCCGGTCTTATTTATTCTATTTTTTTCGGGCGAGTGACATCTCCTACCACTCATCTGTGCTTACAGGTTTACCGGTTAAACAAATTCGAACCTGGCGAAATAGTCGAGTTTATTATTTCCTGCAAAAATGACGTTTCGTTGGTGCAAAGATACAAATTTAAAACTCATTTCCAAATACTTGTAACGTGAATGCTTGTGGATTTAGAAAATACAATGCCCTAAACCAATATGGTCGAGTATACACGGATTTGGTCAAAAAGGAAATTAAATTGAAAATTAAAAACATCAGGTTAAAACTCTCTTGTAAATTGTACTCAAACAGGTGCGTACGGTTTTTGGGCAGACGCGAATATTTTAGCTAATTAATTACTCGCCACTCGACTCAAATACTAGACTAGTGCGTAGTAGGCTTTAGTGATAACGAATGTGACATTATTTTTGACTTTGTGTAAATGCCATAAATCTATTACGTCACATAATTTTTTTATAGTGTTTTCACTATATTACAAAATTTGTCTACTTTGTTGAAAATGCATGCCAGAGAATAGTAAACTAGACGCGACCTCGGCTTGGCTTATTTATTTATGTAACTTTTCCGAGGGAGCTCGTGTATGTATCAAGTTATAAATAGCCTAAGTCGCTTTCTAACCTCCAAACTATCTTCAACTGCAATAATTATAACATAATATCGCTTTACTATCTACATACAAACATAACACATTCACATTTATTACAGGTGCGAAAGCTTCAGGCAACGTTAGTCGCTCCAGTTATTTAATCTTATAGACATTTAACTCAGCAAATGTTCAAATTCAAATTCAAATTCAAAATAGCTTTTATTACGTAGATCCATATACAGATTCTTGTAACGCGTCTATATAATTCTAAAAGACTACCACCAGATCGGAACGCGGCCACTCACTGAGAAGATCCGGCGAAAGAAACTCAGCGGGCTTGTCTTTTTTCTTATAAATCTAATGAATTCTAAATCTTATAAATCTAATCTAATGGCTTTTCAAATTAGCTTTTTTTGTCTCCCGTTGTCTTGAAAAATGTAAGTTATTTGTAATCCATAATATCATTGAAAATGAAATGTCGTTTAAAAGCAATAGGCAAATTACTATTTTTTTATTACTAGGCACTCGTAGAAGTTTTGCGTCCGCGTCTTTTTTTGACAGTAGCACACCAACTGTTACAATCTGGTTTACAAAGACTTGTCCAGATAGTCCACTGTGTATTTCTACCAACATAACCTCAAATATTAGTTTCCCTGAATTTTTCAAACTTTCGACCTACATAATAAACAATATTCATTCTGTTTTAAAACTTTTAAAAAAAGCTGTCAGCCACATCTGTCAGTGAAAAGTTTTGAAATAAATGAAAGTTGAAAAGAAGTCTGAACTGTAATAACCGTCTAAGGCAAGGTTAGTGGCACTTTTCTTTGTCCAGGCCTTAAGACGTTATATTTTCTTGTTATTCATGCAGATTAATGATTAATATCATAATTAAAAAAACAATTTCAGTTTTATCTTGTTTAAGAATTACGTTTCTTTATTATTTTGCCACGGACATCAGCCAACGAAATGAAATTTAATTAATGTACATCAATTTTTGCTTTACAATTTTAAATCGCTTTTATAAAATCAGCCTTAAGACAGTCTTTTCTTATCAAAATAGTCTTGCCTAATCCCTCATATTAAATCAGGTCAGGGTCTTGGGTGAAGCGGTGGCATCACTACCCAAGTTGATAATGCCATCGACAAATTACACGATACACTTTTTTTGCATTTCATCTGATCGTATTTATACGCAATTTCACCAAAATTAAACTATTTTACTCAGTGTGTACACGAGATTGACGTTTTTGGAAAAAAATGCGTCTATATTTCCTCCCAACTTTCCTTAACGTTAAAAATTAGTTGTACTGTGAAACAGCGTATACAAAATGTGCCAGGACAATAGCAGTCGTCAAAGTTTGTTCAAAACTAATACAAAACCTTTCTGTTTTCTTGTGAGTTTTACAGTGTTAGTCAAAATATTTTTTTAACACAGTTTGCAATCCGGAATATTGAAATATTACATAATTAATATTATATTTAAGAATTAATGACTAAGATGTACGAACAGATTTTACATGTTATCTACAATGTATGACTTCAACCAATCAAATTAGACTTAAGTACATTTTTATTAAATCATCATAACTCTACTTATATTATTAAAATTATTATATTATTTTGTGTACCTGGTCAGCGAACAAGCACACATGCACATCCTGATGGTAAGAGTCAATGTGGCCATTGGACACCATAGTTGTTATAGGTGCGTCACAATTCTGTAGCCAGGGTTGTTAGGCTAATGAGTAAGTCTACAGATTACCCTACATACCGGACAAAAACATGACAAGTAGACAAGTTCTAGTACTTTTGGTCTTGTTGTTTTTAATAAGTCTGTGCTCGCCTTTTACGAGCGGCCTGACAGAGAGGCAGATAGTCTATATGTTTAGGCTAACCGGGCCCGGACCGACATTACCTAAAAATGAATTTTCTTTTACATTTTAGCTTAAATAGTTTTATAGTCGTGGCCCGAGGGTGCCTTGATTGCTTCTTTACTCACGTCTTCGAAAAATGCGAGTGTGAAGATTCTAAATTGTTTGGACAGTTACGATATACAGATTGTTTTTAGATATTAATATAATAGACCACCTGCCTGCCTGCCAGGCAGCTCGTAAAAGGCAAGCATAGGCTTACCGTCACTAACGCTGTGAGATCTAACTAGGTGGTAGAATTTGGCCGCGACGCGCCCGAATTGGTACCACCGCCTTACCTATTCCTGTAGTTATAACATCAGCGCTTGCAGTTGACGTGTTCCAATTCGAAGGATATTATCTGGTTAACTTAGTTTTGCACTAACTAACATCCTATTAATTTGGTCTAACATCCCAGCTTCAAGTTGGCAACGCACCATTACAACCTTGGTGCCTCATGAATTTCTTACCGTCTGCTTGTTTGCCTTATTTGATATGATAAGAAAAAGTAGAATGTTAAGCGTGAGTGTGTTGAATATTGTACTTGTTACTGCGCCAGAAATTGTATACATTTATTCAAGATATTTTCATTTTAGCCGTAAAAAACACGCGCTTATTAGAATTTCCCTTCTTGGAAGATTATTGAAAATTTGGAGACCGGGAAAAGTGTTAAAATTAAGATAACTGAAAATAATCGAGTTTTATGGTCAATATATAATGTTAACTTCATTTGCAATGATGAACTCATTTAAAAGTATTACACAGAACTGTTTAGCTGTTGCTTATAGACCGTACTGACTTACCGTATTGACGTACGGTTGTGTTAATAACCTATCTAAGATAAGAGATCCTAATATTTTTGATTACTTGCCAGGTTACTGCTGTTATTTTCCAATAATGAACAAAAATATCTCTTCTTTCTTCAGTTTTTGGCATTCGCGTTAGCATTTAGCCATTAGTGAAGTAGAAATTTGCATCATGTTAACCAATTTACTAAATTCGGGTTTGAATTATTCAAAATTAGTCACCAGTCGTCAATAAAAGTCACGTCGGGTCTTGAGTAAAGCGGTGGCCTCAATACTCAAGCTCATATAGCCCCCTTATACTGTCTTTTCTTTCTTTAGGTTTTGGCAATCTCATAAGTATTTTGCAATTAGTCAAGTAGAAATTTGCATCAAATTTTATATCAATTATAATTAGTCATCAGTCATAAGTCGTCAGTAAGTCATGTCAGGCTCTTGGGTAAAGCGGTGGCCTTTTTACACAAGCTCATGTAAAGAGATTTGGCGGCAACGAGGAAATATACGATACGCTGATTTCTTCATGATTATTTCATTTGTGCACTGTCACTAAACAAAATTGTACAAAATGCTACCAAAATTGACTAATTTCACTCAATATAAACACGAAATTCAATAACTATGAAAAAAACTTTGACCATCTTTTCTCTCGACGGCGCCAAAACTCGTAAAATATCTCAGCAACAAAACTCTGAAAGGCCTTTTTTTTCTATGTGTAGGTTATATATATTGGCCGATAATCGATAACAAAAAAAATAATTTCACCGTTGGATTTAAGTAATGGTTAGAGCGTTCGTCACTGAGAGTAGAGGTAATGCTCAAAACCTACATAAGGCTATTTTTTCTTTCTGTAAAAATTGAAAAAGAAATTCAAGAATGTTACTTTATATATATAATATATCTATATTAAATAAGCAAATATAAATAAATATCCCTGGACAGTGTACACAAATTGAAGCTAACCCCAAAGTAAGCAAATTTTATCCTTGTTTAAGGGAGTTAGTCAACGATGCTTATAAATAGACATACTTATATAGATACCAGAGAAAATTTAATAAACACCCACTTCCAGAAATGCAGACATCTAAATATTCGTCACACAAATACCTACCTGCCCCCGTCGGGAATCGAACTCGTGCCTTGTAGTTGGTCGGTGGAGTTAGCCGTGCGTGGTGCGTGCCACTCGACCAACGAGGCGGTTAGTCAAATCAACATTATACTTTTACTTTTACATATAAAACTCTACATTAGTTTTGGCATTTCTCTATTTTAAGAGCATAAATCAACTCGACCCTATTTGCCTAATGGCTTGAGCAATTTTGAGCCGTTGAAAAGCCCGATTTATCACATTTATAACAATTTTCTTCCATCATGTCAAATTGCTGGGATTTTATAAAGAACTAGCTGCTGACGTGTGACTTTGTCAGCGTAGAAAAGATTTTCATACAAACTTTTACACCCCGCTTATAGTCGTTTGCGGGTTTTTTTTAAATAGCCTATGTTTGGACCATGTTTGGACTTAAGCCTTTAGGTGTTTTCAATTCAAATGTCATCACAATCAGTCCTGCAGTTAAGTCATGAATGCGTAACAGATAGAGAGACCCGCATTTCGCAGTATGACTACATAATATAAAACAAAGTTGCTTCCTCTGTCCCTTTGTACCTTTGTAAGCTTAAATCTTTAAGCTACGAAACGGATTTCGATACGGTTTTTTTAATTGATAAATTAATTTAAAGACTAGAGGAAGGTTTATATGGATATTTATACCCGTGCGAAGCCGACGTGTGTCGCTAGTATGTAATATAAAAAATGTATCTTTAAGCCCATATCCCCGAAGAGGTTGGCAGAGGCACAGCCAGTTCCCACAATATGATAGGTGGCAAGCCTATCGCCAACCGGGCGCACATCCAATCCCGGGCAGCATATTTCTTATTAAAGAATAGGAAAAACCACATTTTCTTTTTTGTCGCTCGACCCGGAATTCTAATCCGGGGCTCATTAATTCAAGTCCAACACCTGAACCGCTAGACCACAGAGGAGATAGAAGATAGATAGTAATATATATTTCACATTATCTTTGCTACATTTGCTTATATATACATTTGAAAAACAAGGTTTGTCAGGTCTGATAGTATGCCATAATATTACAATTTATATTATCAAAGCGTAATCATTTCTTTGTTTCAATCTTGACGGCGGAAATAATCTTGCATCCGGTGTCCCAGTTGATCGAAATCATTACAAGGAATCGTATTACCTGTTTCCTGTTCCTCTGATTTTTATTGTTATTTATTTTATTGTTATTTTTGATGTATTGCGTGTATATTATTAAACATTCGATATTATTTTAAAAATAACTTATTTTAAATAATTACCTCTGTGATCTAGTGGTCCGGTGTTAGCGTTGACTACATGAGGTCCCGAGTTCGATTTCCATGTGGGTCGACTCAAATTGTTTTTTTTTATTTCTAACATAAAACAACTTGAGCGGGATTGGGTAAATGCGCGCTTGGCGATTGGTCACCTATTACATTACAGCGGAGGTTCCTAAGACTGACCACAGACGTGTTAGGTGTAAAACCAGCTCTTACAAGTCTTTTTGTCCATGTATTCCCAAAAGAAGTAGGCAGTACCAACCAAACACTAACCAGGATATCTACGATTAGCCAAAGTTCCACTATGTAATAGGAGGCAAAACTATCTTCAACCTAGCACATATCCAAACCCGAGCAACGTTGTTTTATTTATGGAAACATGAAAAAACACATATTACTCTTTTTGTACGGGGATTGAATCTTCGTGGAATGAAGTCCAACACACAACCGCTAGATCACTTATAAGATAGGTACAAAGAATCCCTAAAATATAAATTCAAATCCCATTGTACTGTTTTTTAAGTAAAAAAAAACAGTACAATCTTTAGCGGCGTTCCGCACTTTTTTTGGAATGGGTAAAAACTTCTAAGCTCGCGTCAGATCGTCAGATCGTAAGACGGCACAGGGAGCTTGCGCGAATAAGACGGCACGAGATCTAAAACACAATGAAGATTCATTGCTGTTTTTGTATTGCTTAGATGTTTCCGAAGAGTATAGGATTCGCAATGGATAATACGCCGCAAAATACCTACCAATACATTCGCCTAACGGCCAATATTAATAATCAATCCTAATCCAAATCTTGCTGTCCAAGATTGATATTTTGATCCATTTTTATGTTATCGCTTGCCAATAACATATCTGTGGACAGGATAAATATGGCAATTAGGTATGGGATAGGCCGCCGGATACGCAGCTATCAAGATTGCTTGAAATCCATTAGATTGAGATACATTATTAACATTGGCCGTAAGACAACATGATAGCAGATACGTACAACATCAACAGACATTACTCTTTTTGTTCCTTCTTGAAAATAAGCTTTATGTGTGGTCGAGTGGCTAGCGTACACGCCTAACTACACCGATCAACTGCGAGGCTCGGGTTCGATTCCCGACGGGGGCAGGCATTTGTGTGATGAACATTTAGATGTCTGCATTTCCGGGTCTGGGTGTTCATTAAATTTATTCTGGTATCTATTTAAGTATTTCTATGTATTAGAATCGTTGACTAACAGCCATAACACAAGCATATAATTTGCTTACTTTGGGGTTAGATTCAATTTGTGTAACTTGTCCAGAGATATTTATTATTATTTACTATTATTATTTTTAATATGACGACACTACTAGCCGTTTCGTAGTCTCATTTTAGCGAGTTTTTGTCAAGCCAAACGCAAGTTATTTATATGAAAGTAATATTTGTGCATAAATGATAGTACTTTCATAATCATAATTGAAGCAATGCGGGCAAAATTATTCCCTAACTATTCCAAAACATCAAGAATGCACGTTAATATTTAAGTTTTCACTTCTGCTGGCTCTCCCGGAGTGCAACCCGTTTTTTTTTACGAAACAGTTCCTTAAAATACATAATATAATATTGGAATATACATTTTGTGAATGTGTTATTTAATCCTTATTTTTCAAATTAATTGAAATGTCACGTGTACTG
>NJDC01000797.1:150455-162498 GCA_002245475.1 Calephelis virginiensis | reverse complement strand
CTTGCATAACAATTTGTGACTTTCAGGCTTCTTATTTATATAGATTTATTAATATTAGTTATATTGTTTTATAGTATGTCATTGATCATTGTTATGAGTTTTTATGTTTAGGTTGTTTATTTATTGTGCATGATGCCTCCCACTGTTTTATCACAGTTTCTAATTTTTAGGGTTGGCTGGAAGAAATCTGTAGACCTAGAGATAAGCCCACCTTTTGTGCATTTCTGTTTATCACTGTCCATGTTTTATGTCATAAATTGTGTACAATAAAGTATTAAATAAATAAATAAAATGTAATCAGGCTGTCATTTACAATAAAGTTATTTATTTATAATTAATTGCTGGCCGAATCCTTAATTTGTGCATGTCTGTGTCTATTTGTGTATATAGAGATGGTTCTTAGCTATTATAAGTGTACCTAGGTTCCGTCAGTGATTGTTGAAAATTGTTGATGTCAATGTGATTAATCGAAGAATAATCAGAGGATAGTCTCAATTAAATATATCTACATATTTCTTTATGTTAGAAATTATCAGTAACTTTAGAATATAGTAAATTTTTTGTGAAGTAAAATAGACTAAGAAACGGGTGCTTATGACACGTCTATATAATTATTTTTATTTTATCTTTTATTCTTTGTACAGGATAGTCCGATTAAGATAATTATTGTTGTATAGGATTTGTGATAGGTGTTATAAAACGGATTATCCCATTTAAACTTCATTCAGCGTTTTTTGAATCCTACCTAACACAACGTATGTAATTGTTAGCTGGTGACACGATAGCGATGTTTAAAATAGAAATCTAATTTGTGTAGGTTTGTTAAGTTTTAATAAAATATTCTTTATATCATTTTAGCGGTTCAGTTGTTCGACTTGACTGCATTAGGTCCCGGGTTTGAATCCCGAGTCGGACAGCAAAAAGAAAATTGGGTTTTCTCAATTTTCTACAAAAAAAGTCGCTCCGGATTGGAAATGTGCCCGGTTGGCGATAGACTTGCCACCTATCACATTGTGGGACTTAGTGTCTTCAGCTAGTCATGGGTGCCCTGGTTGTGCCTCTGCTTATTTCTTCGGGGATATAAGCATGAAGATACCTTGATAACAATAATAATAATAATAGATTAGATGTTGCCCGCTGCTAGGCCCGCGTAATAATGTTATTTAGCTCTAAAACGGGTACCTACCTGTTTTGATTAGAGTAAAAAGTAACCTATGGGCCATATCTTCATTTATCTTTAACCTCTAAACTAGCTCCACACCATTACAGAGCTCCCTTGTGACTTGAAGATCAAACACACTTTCGCATTTTTGGCTGGACTAGAGTCTAGTCACTAGACGACCCGTAGACAGTGTTGCCAACTTAGCTACTTTATAGCCAGATCTAGATATTTTTCAGTGAGGGCAGCTACAATTTAATAAAACTTATAGCTAAATTTATTACGTACGTACCTACTGAGCATTTATAATCGGCTACTTCCAGCAACGTTTTTTACGCTAACACGGAAAATCTAGCAGTTTTTGCAAATTGTCTAGCGACTGACTGGAATTAACAGTTGGCAACAATGCCCGTAGAACTTCGATAATGTCGCACTTCATACTCTCTGCCCATTTTGCAAGGGGACTAAGCGAGGAGGAGGAGATATATAAAATTACCTGTTTTGTCACATGTTTCTCTGGATTCCGGATATAGAGCTATTTAGTCACTTTATCCTAAATACACGGGACAATCTATAAAGCACATTCTTCAAAACGAATAAATTAAATCAATTTCGATAAGGTTCCGCTCGTTCGGTCATGTGGAAAGAATGACAGATGAAAAATTGACAAAGCAGATATACAATGCGAATATGGATGGATGTAGATACCCGGGGAGACCATAGTTGACATTCCAAGAGTCTCAAAAACCGGCGTGTTTGTATGAAACGGGTAATGAATGTGAAGGAAGCTAGACAGGTTTGTCAGGATCGTGAGGTCTGGCACTCGATACTCTCTGCCTACCCCTTAAGGGACTTGGCGTGAAGATATGTGTGTGTGCGTGTATGTCGATAAGGAATTATAGCCCAATTTACATTTTCACTTTTACCCCTCTCCCACGGAAATCCCTCTTGTGAGCGGGATAAAAAGTATCCTAAAAACTTCTTCTGAACATAATGTACTTACCAGCCAGCCAAATCTAACAGCTATGTAAAACACGAAAGCGATCAACATTGACGCTATGTCTTTTTTAGTTTACTACTTTTAAGTAGTAGGTAAAATTAATCTTTGTAAACTATTAGACGAAAAAGTTAATGTACTATTTACCCGCGGCAATATGTTTGTCATGTTTCTTCATTTATTCCTGACACGCCTTTAATATGTTTAGCTTAACCAATTTTGTTTTGGATACAGTACATATTATAATATCATTCCTTTACAATTTCCCGCGGGAATCTCAAAGAGGTTGGGTCAGAAAAACATTCATTCCAAACAGATTTCGCCAGGGAGGGCCTCGCCAAAACAAAGTTCAAATGACACGTAGGTGAAATTTGTTGACATCTCAAATTGAATGAATGAGCAAAAAACTTTGTGACTTAACGAGAAGTCCCTTTCGTAACCTTAAAAAAGTATCCACACGCCCATATCCCCGAAGGGGTAGGGGTACCCACGACTAGCCGAAGACACTAAGTCTCATAATGTGATAGGTGGCAAGTCTATCGCCAACCGAGCACTTTTCCAATCCCGAGCAACATTTTTTTTTTCATTAGAAAATTGGAAAAACCCAATTTCTTTTTGTTGCCCGACCCGGGATTTGAACCCGGGACCTCATGCAGTCAAGACCAACAACTGAACCGCTAGACCACAGAGGCTATAACTTAATATAGGTAATGTTCTTTTTTAAAATGCCATGTTATTTCTACCTTATAAAAAGAAAATTTTGGAAAGAGTTAATGTAATCAGATAATTATTTTATCAGTTAGCGAGGGCGGTAACGATTATGACTTAGGGACCTTCAAGAAAACAGCGGTTTTCCCAATGATTATGACAGGAAAAGAGCGTACTCATTCCTTAAAGTTTGGCAACGCATCTGTGATACTCCTGGTATAACGGATGTCCGTGAACAGCGGTGATCACTTTCCATCAGGTGACCTAGTTGCTCGTTTGCCTCCTCTTGTATAAAAAAAAGATTTAGGTAGGAAGGATTTGTGCTTGCAATACCTAGTTCCTATATTTACGAACCCTAATCCCTACCGGACAACTATTCGTGGTTTCTATAAAATTCCCAAGCACAGGGCAAGTGCCAAAATAAAAATACGGTATTCGTGGTTTATCAAGTGATAGGATATTACTTAAAGTTACACCAATGTTAAATGTTATAGGATATTGAATAGTAATCAAACAGACATATTTTCTAATAGAAAAAATGTACAAAACAGATACTCAAAACGGGACTAACGTTACGGTCAACATCAGACTGGCTACTGGCAAACCTATTATTCTTATTTATGCGTGTGGCATTCATATCTAAATCATATCATATCTAAATTGAGAAATGGCACCTTTTGACCTTTCTAAAAGATCGGCTACGCATATCTGATACTTCTGGGTGTTATGGATCCTTTGGGCACTGGGGATCGCTCACTATCAGGAGACCAACTTGCCTGTTTGCCTCCTCTTGCATAAAAAATCTAGGAGACGTACGTTTCCTGTAATCTGCAAATTTTCTCTATGTTTTTATTCCTGTATTTCATAAAATCAATTTAATTCAGGAGACCTGATGAAAAGATATTTATGTGTGTCATTAGAAATATGGGTGGATCACCACCAAAGGCATGTTAGTTTCATAGTTAATTCAAAAGCCGTTATTAGTTACGAATTTCCGACCTGAATATTTAATTCTCTTTAACCATTCCAAACGTCTTCAAGGTATAATGACGTCCTTGGAGTTCCGGAAATAGTAGCACTAAGGCTCGCCACATACATTCGGATTCGCATGTTTGTGTGTGTATCGCCTCTGTGGTCTAGCGGTCCAGGTGTTGGACTTGACTGCATGAGATCCCGGGTACGAACGGGTCGGGCAGCGAAAAGAAAATTTGGTTTTTCCAATTTTCTAATAAAAAAAAACGTTGCTCGGGGATATATGCCCGGTTGGCAAATTGTGGGACACTAAGTCTTCGGCTAGTCTAGGATGCCCTGGTTGTGCCTCTGCCTACCTCTTCGTTGATACGGTCGTGAAGATACTTTTATTGAATGTGTCGTTTTGAACGTTTGTCGGTAGTTTCCTTACTATTTATATATATGTGCTGTGATAGCATTTTCAGCTTGTAGCAGTAAAATTAGGGAAAATGACAGAAGAAACTCCCAATGCGCCTGCCTACACCGTCAAGTTGCTGATAACTGAATATTTATTCATGTGTGACCCCACATGCGGCTAAAAGCTTACTAATATGGAACCCTAGCGGTAAAAGTGATTTTACTAATAGAAATCTTTTACTGGATACATTCTTCATAGTATTTACTGATTCTGTACTTGAGTGCTTGTGTGAATAAAGCTAAAACATTTCCATTAAATCAAACTATCGACCAAAAACTATTAAGGGCCTTATATTTGAAGTAAAAATGGACATTTGAAGCGTTACCCATCCTGATATACTCGTGCTATCCATTCATTTTTTAAAGTTAGGATTTTCAGGCACTTTTGGCAGTACACGCTAGGTCTACCTTCGTAGAGCGATTTTTATTTATGATATTGAAAGACACAGACACAAACTCAGTAATTCTAGAATTTTCACCAGGAAAATTTAGTGAAACTCGTGACCTTTAGTCTTCAAAGTGCTACAAATTTTAAAAGATCTGGTTCAAAAAGAAAAGGAGTTAAATTTTCGTTTACCCTAAGGTTATATATTTTAAACTTAGGCAAATGTTACGTCAAAATAATGAAAGATCGCGAATGAACCCCTTCGGGGGCTGTTGATAAATTAAATAAACAAGAAAAACAAACTTAACGTAATTGGTAGAGAAGAGTTAATTAAAACTGCTGATTAACGAACAAAATTAACCGAAAACTATATTATTTAAGCGTAGTAAAACTACAAAAAAACCATTCGAATTATTTTATTACGAAATTTGATAACTTTTTAGAACCTATACTTTTTATCGTCAGCTATTTTTTTTTATAATTACTAATATGTTGCCAGCCTCGCAGTTTTTTAAATTCATCGGGCTTTGTGAGCCGAGCAGAGTGCTCAGCCCGAGTCATCACAATTTAGATGGACTGAACTGTTCCCTGCATTAAAAGGGCTATCTCCCGGGAGATGTCGGCTATTAGTGGAATTTCATTGTATACACACTTTTTTAAAACAATTAGAAAGTCTTAAGGGCATGCTCCTTTGGTATAGCTATGTGGAAAGAATGACAGATAATGGATTGACAAAGCAGATAGGTATACAATGCGAATGTGAAGGGATCATGGATGGAGATACCCAGGAAGACCTAGGTTGACCTTTCACGATTTGATCGCTCAGGTTTTACCCGATGGTGGTGGTAGCAAGAGTCTCCGCAACTGGCGTATTTGTATGAAAAGGATAATTAATGTGGAGATAGCCATGGAGGCATGCAAGGATCGTAAGATTTGTCAGTCGATACTCTCTGTGTCTGACGCATTAAGGACTTTGAGTGAATATATGCATGTGTTATAAAGTCTAAAATTATGTATTTCTGGTAACCGAGAGATGTTAATAAGACGAGTAATTAGTAGATATCGGCCGTAAAAAAGTTGTTCGAGCGTGTCAGACATTTAAAGTGTATGTTAAGTGAACAAAAATAAGTTTCCTATTCAAATAACTGTGGATTTAGTCGAGACCACAAGTCATGACCAAATTTAAGGAATGTACAAAAAAACACTTCCTACAATAATGGAGGCCGTCAGATATTTTTACAGATGGTTTTACTTGATGTTTTAGTCGTCTTAAATGATAATCTGGAAATGATATAGAGCGATACCATTAATCTGATTAACAGAAGTCAAAACCTTCTATTGACGAGGCCCAAAAACATCACACACACAGGCTGTACTGTGCTTTAAAGTATCAACTATCGATTTCATTTTCATTTTTTTTATGATGTTGGAAAGCAAACAATCAGACAGATTTTCTGATGGTGAGAAATTCACGCCGCCTAGAGACATCATAGGTGGTAATGGTGCGCTGCCAGCCTGATGCTGGGATGTTAGGTTTCGAACAAAATTAATTTTACTGGCTACCTTATCCTCCGAACCGGAACACGTCAATTGCAAAGACTGAAGTTTTGACGGCAGGAATAGGTAAGGCGGTGGTACCAATCCAGGCAAGTTGCTGCGAGACTCTACCACCAACCAGGAATACTCCACTACGAATTGCACATCAGGCTTTTATAACGTGGTCACACCATTAAACATACAATTTCACAAGATAATGTGTTTCTGTGATATTCGATTTCAAATATCAATACACAGTTTAGATTTAATATTCATATTAAGCGACATCGCCGACTCCTACGTGTTATATGATCAGTTGAGTTGTTAAACGCGTCCTATATAAGGGGTTCATGTATATGATTCTTACGCTTAGATTACAGGGTACTTACAAGGTTTCTCACCATTTCATTTTCTGAAGCTCCTAATTATCTACACAAATCCCTTGGGCTCCCCTACTACTATGCTATTGTTGACTATAAAAAGATGACTGCATATAGTTTCCAAAGTTAGAAAAAATGGAATTCTCTTTCTAACAAATTAGGCATAGTCAAGAAAAGAGTGAAAAGGCTGTTTATAATTTAGTATACCTCCGTCTTTGAGTACTTTTCTTTCGTTGTGTTTTCCTTTTTTTCTGTTGTGTTTAATTATACTAATCTATATTCTATTCTATCTATATTTGTCACGATGTCATTTTAATAAGTTCCCAAACAATAAATGTAATTAGTTTTGAACAGTTAGGACTTATGACCCTGAATATTCTATAATTGGATAAACCGGTAGGTTCAAGTTTATATGTGACTTTTAATAACCATGTTCATAAAATTTCACTGAGTTGGAAGCTAACTTCATGTTTTCCCATATAGTTATGATATATAAGTCATTCAACAGGCATATTAATTTTTTGAGAGTCCTTGATTAGCCTAATGTCCACGGCCAATGGCAACCGATTACTGCAAATTGGCCATTTAGCTTATTTCTTATTAAGTTAATTGATAAAAGAAATAAAGATGCTTATAACAGAGTTGATTTTTTATAGTAGTCCATATTGGGTAGTTTTGTCTGAAAATATGTACCCAACTTATGCGGCGTTATGTGATTGTGGCTGACGGGAATTTGAATTTGTTTCATGGTAAGTTGTATTTTATAACAATCCCAGTGGCTTGCGTTTGATAATTGATATGATATTGTGTTAATTTATAAAAGTATTTGGTCCACCATTTTGTTGCAGCGGCCATTTTGAAATGACAACAATACTAATTACGTGAAATTGTATTGCCATCAAAATTGAAGGTGTATTTAAAATTTCAGGGTGTATCGGTTATATTAAATCGCTTCCCAATCTGGCTCTCAGATTTTTCCTCAAATAACCAACAACAACAAGTTTAAACTATGATGTCAATAATTTAAGCGAAACTGCAAAAAAGCCGGCTTCAATTTTACGAGTAGGTACCTATTACAAAGTCGCGATTAGATACTTAATTCTTTTTTTTTCGTAAGTTAGGTAATGCTTTCAAGGTGGTCACTTAAATAGACGTGTTTTCTTCAGATTTTATAGAAGGGTGAATATTTCATTTCGTGCATATTGCGTGTCAAGTAGAAAACAATGTATATCTATGAACCGTGAAAAAGCTGGGATCTAATGTGCTTTCACTGAAGTTAAACATTTGTTTTAATAGGCGCAGTTATTATAGTTTGAAATGAATACCTTTAAAATGAGCTTATTTGAAAAAAAGAACATTCAAAACATCGTTACCATTAATGCTCCTTTTGCCCGTTTTTTGTCAATTAGTCAATATTATGTAAATTTGTGTAGAAAGAACTGAATTTCAGTACTTAAATTGGCTACCTAATAAAAGAGTTAATCTATTTAGACAATTTTTATTATCTGTGAAAGAACACATTTAAGCAGATTTATTTCATTCTGATTACTGTCCCTTTAAAAAAACCTAGAATATAGTCATTATAAACATACATAAAACGTGAAAAGAACATCACTTAGCGATATTTTTTATTTTTCTCTAAACACTTTCTGATATGCACGAAATGAAATATTCACCCAGAAGCATTTCGAAATCACGACCGACCATTTAAAAAATATCCATCAACAGCAACACCAAATTAGCCACGTGAACACGTAAAAAACAAGGACGGATTGATAGCCTCCTTTTTGTAGTAGGTTAAAAATAAATATCTTGTCCGTATTATTTGTTGCAAACTTATTTTTGGGCCCGTATAAGCAGCGCTGTTGAAGTCCTTGCTAAGCTCGGGATTTTACTGACTTCTATACTGGATTCCACTCAGATTTAAAAAATCTCCCTCGTTGAATAAATCCGTATATTTTCTTTCCATGTAATCTGAATACAGCTGAATTACGAATGTTGAATTTATATGAGCTTACAGGGGATTTAGATATATAATTACACCGAAACGATATTCCCAAGCGCTAACGTTTGTAAGTTAGAAGTTTGGCATGTCTCTCTTTCATACTATGCCTTCTATTAACTAGTGATATATTTGTAACCCGCGACGAAAAAAGATGGAAGTTTAAATTTGACGTGTCTGGTTGTGGTTTAGGTTACCTGCAAAAAAAATCGGAAAAATGTGAAATATTTTTTAATCATTAAAAAAATTGTTCAAGATCTTTTTAGGCAACCCATTTTTTAGATTTATTGTAAAACATGTTTCATTCAATTATCAGCCAAGTGTTGATCGATATAGATTTGGAACTCGTGCATTTTTTGCAACCAAGTTCAGTGTAAACGAGTTCAAATATCGGTTGTGATTCCGTTCATAAGGTAACTTCAATTAAAATTGAAATTCACAAAATTCTTATATCCTGAGTATATACTTACCATTTAAAACAGTGTAATTGAGTTTATAACATATTTACAATTTTTAAAAATTTTAAGGAAAGCAAAATTTTCGCCCCTGACTGTATTTAAACCTGTAACCTTTCGTCTCAAGCCGACCAGCCGACGAATGCTCTAACCGTTTGAGCTCTATATTTATAATTGCTTACAATTACCACATGTTCTATTTATTTTGTCACTGATATAATAACTATATCAATAACATTGATATGACATGATAATAATTATAGTCAACATTTCATCAACTTTATGTAATACCTCGTTGTGTTTGGACAAATTGCCAATTTGCTTAATAACTCGTCACGGTCTTTACAATTTTACGTATCATTTAAAATTTATTATTGTATAAATAACATACCGGTTTCGCTTAAAACAGGACCATCAGCACCATCATTGCTAAAACTTGGAAAACGATGGAAAATATCAAATTCATAACGGTCTGTCGATTATTGGAAACAGGCAAAAGAAATAAGCATTTCTCATTTAATATAATAATAGTAATAAATTAATAATACGTATTGAAACTCGGTGTAAGGCTTACACCGATACGTCATAGAATTGTATATTTAAATTCAATTGCGTTTTCTTCATGTCTCGTTTAATAAAAATAAATTGAATTGAAATTGAATACAATTTATGAGCCACCTGCGACTCCGACAAGGAATGGAAATGCATGATTTTCAATTTTATTATCATTTAACACATTACGAAATCGAGGAGCTTTAAATTTAATTTGCCTTTAAGTTATTCTTACGCCTACATATTTATAATAGTTGTACCCTGTGGCGTTTTCCGCGCTTTAAACTGTTTAAGAAAATCACTTAAAAATTAGCAGTCAGCGGTCGAAACGCAGTTGATTGCTTGATTGTGTCAAACAAATTCGAATCTTACGTGATTCGAATAGCTGTCGCATTTTTTACTTGTTTGTTGGAAGTAACAATTCATATACAACTGACAGTTTTGCTATCGCTTGGTTATAACAACTTGCAAAATACTTTATAATCTTGTGGGTACATTTTTTTCCCTATTACATCAACTGTCTGTTTTTACAATTCATTTCAATTCAATTCAACATTTTTTTTGCAAATAACATGAGTTTCTGTGATAACAGAAATTGCGTGGTGTGAGGTCGGGCATTGTCGTGCCTGAAACTACACACTTATATTGTAGAGAAATCTGTTAAATTTTAATGTTTATTTGAATTGCATTTGAACTTTTTTCTTGAAAGTTGCTGGTGCGTAGTCCTAATTTGAACCCAATAGAGCAGCCTTTCCCAAAGTGGGCGATAACGCCCCCTTGTGGGCGCTGGAAGCCTAGAGGGGGGCGGTATAAATCTTGAAAAAAATGTTTTTTTTTAAACTAGGCGCAACAAATATGTTATTGAGGTTATTGACAAGAAAAAAACGAGGGGGGGGGGGCGCTACAAAACAACTGATTTTCAAAGTGGGCGTTACATGAAATAAGTTTGGGAACCTCTGCAATAGAGCATGCCTGGGATGAGATCGGGTGAATTGTGTGACAAAGGGATGTCTCTGTCTTTGGAATCGTAGCCACACAGCTAGAAAACTGCTACTAGCAAGTTGATCCACAGCAGTCTAGGCGTCTTTTTCTTATGATATTGGAAGAACAAACAAGCAGACGGATTTCCTGATGGTAAAAAAATTCACGCCGCCTTGTGACACCAAAGGTGGTAATGGTGCGTTGCCAACCTGAAACCGGGATGCTAGGTCTCGAGCAAAAGTAAGTTTACCGGCTACCTTACCCTCCAAACCAGAACACGTCATGACGTTATAGCGGCAGGAATAGGTAAAGCGGTGGTAAGTACAATACCGGGCGAGTCGCTGTGAAACTCTTCCACCTAGTCAGATGTCACGGTGTTAGTGGCAGTAAGCCTATCCTCGCCGACGCTACGAGCTTTTACGAGCTGCCTGGCAGGAAGGCAGATGGTCTATTCTGTGATGGAGCCCCGACCATCACGGGGAGAACTGGTAATGACTAATGAAGATAACTCGAAAATCACATATCAGATCTCAATCAAATTTAAATGGAATTAAATAAAAATTATCCGCTATTATCACAAAAAGAATCATCAAAATCGGTTCATTCATTAAAAAGTAATAAGAAAAATATACCGTCGAGTTCAAAAACACCTCTTGTTTGAAAGTAAGTTTAAAAAGTTATTAAGTTTATGTAGACACGAAGCTATTTCCTAACAAAATAGTACGGAAAATTAAAACCCACTTTGTTAAAGAACAGAGTTATTTAATACGTTTCATGAAAATTGCAGCCCTTCGTTAAAACGTTCTCGGGGCTATTATGTTTTGTTCTAAAACTGTAAATTTAATTTTAAAGTCACTAAAACTAATGAAGACAATAGTTAAGTAAACTATACTTTTCACCGTTCATTTATTTTTATTGAAAAAGACAACACGCAGCTCCCCTGATAGTCAGATAAACGCAGACTATAGACACTATAGATGTTGTGGATGCCTTGCTATCCTACATTATTTTATGCAAAGTGTTAGGCCAATTGTGGCAGTCCGCCAGCTACCATACCCTACAAACCGAAATATAACATTGGCAGTACGGCGGCAGGAATAAGTAAGGCGGAGGATCTCTACCTGGTCAAGTCGCTGCACATTACTTCACCACCAGTGGTTTTGTTGGTAATGACCTGTTTCGCCTTGTTCTCTTTTGATGAGCTACCGGGCAGGATGGCAGATGATCCCCCTCGAGGGTCCTAGCCTTGTCGTGGCGAGGGTGCTGAGTAACTGGGATCGAGCCGGGGCCCCGGTGAAACCAATTCGGACCAGGGAGGGCGCTCCTCAGTATCCCTCTCTGTCCAAGATGGGACACGAGGAGCGCACACAGGGTGGTGGGGCATTTGGCCCGCGTGGGATGGCGGCAGCATGGCCCGCGAAGAAGAGAGGCGGGCTTTCCATCTAGCCCGCCCGGTCGAG
>NJDC01000797.1:135073-145420 GCA_002245475.1 Calephelis virginiensis | reverse complement strand
ATTGTTAAGTGGTTATTTGTTTTTGAAATTTTAAGAGTGAACATTTATTTGAAAATCTGCCCGTGTATACTTTTCATTTGCACGTGACTGTACGTGTGTCCTTTTAAAAGTTAATTGATCTGAATTGTCATCAAATTTTTTGATTGTAATAAAAAATTACTGAAAATTGACAAAATAACTTTGTTTTTGATTTGTCCTGCGCAGTTATCACAGTACAGAATCATTTTTTTTATTCCGCGGCTATCAACCTCATTCAGATATTTGAAAACGCATGTACCAATTTCACAGCTTCCGCGCTTCCCATCTGATTCTCCCCAAAATACGTTTTGGGTTCGACTTTGGTAAACTGTAACGTTATACATTGCGTACTTGCGTGAACAATAAAAAACCGCACTTTCACCATATGAGTTCCATATGGAGTAGAGAGCACTTTTTGTTAATCAAAGCTCGCTGTTAATGTATCAGGGTCGTTTAAATTTTGGTGAAAATCAAAACGTTTATAAGTATCTGTCTTCTCCTTTAAGTGGGTTGCCATCTCTTCAGCATGTCTCATTAGGATTGTTTTCTTTGCTGGTACACATAATACACTTATCCTTTTTTGGTACATGGAAGCTGTAATTATATTCACTGAATAAATTTCTGAACAACTTTTCACTTAAGAAAGTTTCCGACTTTTCTTCACAATATTTGACATACAAACGATACAGATTGCTAATGTTTTTAAATTCTAGGGGTAAATAAATTTTGGACGTTTTCTTGGGATTATAGTGAGATGGCTGGGTAGGCAAGGATTCTATGTAGTTTTTAGCAAAAGATTTAGTATTCTCATCGAATTCAGGTTACTGTATCGGACAGTGCAAAGCGCACGAGACTATGAGACATTACGTTGACATTTGACGTATGGCGTGCTTTTTATATTATGAATTCTTCCATTTTTCTTAAGGTACAATAAACACAGTATGTCTTTTTTATTATATCGTAAGGTCCAGTTAATAAATATATATTTTTTAAATTATTAGCGTAAGGGTTTTGTTGTTAAATAAATGTACGTTAAGTTATTTTTTTCTTAACTAGAAATATGTTTTGTACTATACGCCAATTTTTTTAATCAATTAGACATTTTGTAGCTAAAAAAGTTGGGGCGTAATGGACATTTTTTTTTGAGATATCGCTATTTGGAATACACCATGCGATAGAACTCAAAATTCTGAATCTTATGGTATATATAACTCATTTTCAAGGTTTTGTCCCTTACGCCCTTTTATATTTCCAGTATCGCCTAGTCTCCCCAGGTGTCTACATCCATCAACACTCACATTGTATATTTGAAAGAAGATAGCAATAATTTAAAATTAGATTAGTGAGTGCAAAACAAAATTACCACCAGTATAAAATATTTCACGGTCGGTCCGTCCAATTTCCTTCATGTCGTGGTCCGTGGTTTAATAACGCTATAAAATGTTTATGACTTGTTTCAGAATACACATGATGTGATATCTCTTTTTGTCTACTGTATACGTCACTAGTTTGTATTGGAATAACTTTGTAAAGGCCCGGTTCCAATACAAACTAGTGTTGTTCCAATAATACAATGTGCGACAAATGTTATACAAAAAGGCGACCTTATCAGGGGAAATACATAGATGTTGTATGACGCATATTTATTTTAAAATACACGTACATTATAACGCTGAGTCTTTCTGTTTTACGGGTAGGCCCCGGGACATTACAAAGTTGTTCCAATACAAACCAATATTAGTCCAATAATACAAAGTGTGATAAAAGGCAAATTAACTGAGAGACATAGTTGCTGTTTGAAGCATAGTAATGTAACATACATATGTAATAATATAACATAATAGGTAATGTAATGAATTATTAAATAGTAAATAATTAAATAGTAAATAAACATTAATAAAAATAACATAATAGGTAATGTAACATACCTACACATAAATATCTTAACGCCAGGCCTTTCTACTTTACGGTTAGGTTTCGGGACTTTACAATTCCAATACAAACAAATATTACTCCAATAATAGAAAGTGTGACAAAAGACAAACTTTTTGAGGAACATAGTTGCTGTTTGACGCATACTCATGTAACATACGTATCTTATCACTAAGCTTTTCTTTTTGACAGATAGGCTCCGGGACTTAAAAAAGTTATTCCAATACAAACCAATATTAGTCCAATAATACAAAGTGTGACAAAAGACGAACTTATTGAGGGACATAGTTGCTGTTTAACGCTTACTCATATAACATACATACACATACATATCTTATCGCTAAGCCTTTCTTTTTGACAGGTAGACTCCGGGACTTTAAAAAGTTATTCCAATACAAGCCAATATTCGTCCAATAATACAAAGTGTGACAAAAGACGAACTTATTGAGGTACATAGTTGCTGTTTGACGCATACTCATGTGACATACATACACATACATATCTTAACGCCAAGTCTTTTCACTTTACGGGTAGGTATAGGGACTTTACAAAATTATTGCAATACAATCAAATATTAGTCCAATAATACAATGTGTGACAAATGTAATACAAAAAGACAAAGGTATTGGAAGACATAGTTGCTGTTTGATGTGGATATACCTATAGTGTAATAAACATACATACACATAACTTAAGTTCAAGCCTTACAGACTAATGGAGTAGACAGAGAGTATCGATTACTAACTGTCAGGATCCTTGCTTATCTGCCTAGTATCTCCACATTCAAAACTTTTTTCATCCAATCACGCTGGTTTTGGAGAATATTGGTTGTCTGGTAGAGATAGCATTGCGCGATAGGATCGCTATTTGTACATTTTTAGGAATATTTTTTTTATATATTCTATGTTTATATTGTACAATAAAGAATAGATAAATAAATATTGACACCACCCTCGTATAAAACCCGAGCGATTTGGAATGTCAACCTTGGTCTCCCCAGGGACCTACGTCAATCCATATTCGAATTGTATATCTGTTTTGTCTTTGTTCTTTGCACATGACAGAACCAACTGATGCTAGACATAAGACTACTCAATATAAGACTATGTTAAGACATAGTGAACAAGCTGACGGCTCTCCTTATGGGAAGAGACAACCTTTGCCTATAGATCCCATTGATATTACTAGTGTGTCGCTGTGGCCAAGTTTTAGCCCACGTATGCAAATCTACCAGCTACTCTGCCTCCAGCACTGAACATGCCAACAGCGAGCACTAACGCTCTAGCGGCAGGAATGTGTAAGGCGGTGGTACCAATCCGGGCGAGTCGCTGCGAAACTCTACCAACTAGTCAGATGTTACGGTGTTAGTGCCTGGCAGGAAGGCAAATGGTCTATTCTGCAAAGGAGCCCGGACCAGGATGAAGAAAAATTATCATACTTAGGTCTGTATATAAAAAATACAGTTATATATAACAAAATAAAAAAAATATACTTCTACTTTACTCAAAAGTAAGATTTCATTAAAATTAGGTTTTAGTTGAGTATAATATTTATTATCTGTAAGTGTTCTTGTATGTGTGTTCTATGTTTTTTCCTACGTGTTGTGTGTAAATGTAAATGATGTGATAAAAGCCTTAAAAACTTGTTAGTAAAATTAGTATTGAAAATTATTTATTTCCAGTAGCTAAGAGGTTTTCCACATCGTCATAGCCCAGGCTTTGTAACATAGAATAAACAGATAAGGCGTGATTATCTCCAAATGAATAATTTTCTTGTTATATATTTCTCTCTCCTCAGCGGTCCGATATTAGGCTTGATTTTATGAGGGCTCGATCCTCGGCTACGAATACCAAAAAAACTGTTTCCTTTAATTTCAAAATAAAAGAGATCGGATATGTGTCCGGTTGACGATAGGCTAGCTACCTATCATGTTTTGGGACTTAGTGTCTACGGGTAGTTGTTGGTACACTGCTTTACCTACCTCTTCCGGGATACGGGCGTGAAGACGCTTACTTTTTTTCTTACTGTTAGTTGGTAGAGTTATGTAACGGCTTGCCTGTATTGACTGTACACACAAACGCAAGAGGCTTACGAGCTGATGGTTGGCAACGCATCATTTTGGCGTTTGCAGATGCCATGTTCTTACAATAATGAAATCTGACCATTCTTATAATCACAAAATATTATTTCTCTACTTTGTTACTCAAACAATAAAGGTCGGGCAGCACAGCGGTCGGAATTCGTTTACGTACTTCTCTATATATAGTATGTAAATAACAAAATATACAATTAGTATGTTAATATATGTTACCGGAGATGTGTGAAAATCAGGTATGTTGCACAATTCCTAGTATACTACTAGACAATATTATTGTAAAGTTTGATTTACGATGCAAACTCTACTAACTGGCGCCAGAAGAAAAAAATTAAAAGTATTTTTTTATTTGGAAAAAAGAATAGAAAAATATGAAACAACCATATCAGAAAAGATACAAGAATATAAAATAGAGCGAGGAAAACAACCAAAAAGGAAACTACAATAGTCTGTGAAATTTAAATCTTTTATTGCTTTAAATCAGAACAAATTGAGCGTCATGGTATAAATGTAAAAATTTTAGAAAGGTAGTATGTACAATTGTGTTTTTAACATTAATTAAAACACATTTATTAAGTGTAAAAAGAACTATGTAATGTGTTTCATATAACCTTTAGTGGCAGCGTACACAATGTTTTTCAGGGTTTTTTTCCCCCGTGTTGGTCCGGGCTCCTTTGTAGAATAGACCATCTGCCTTCCTTACCAGGCAGCTCGTAAAAGGCGAGCATAGGCTCACCGTCACTAACACCGTGAAATTTGACTAAGTGGTAGAGTTTAGCAGCAACTCGCCCGGATTGGCCTTACCTATTCCTGCCGCCATAACGTCATGACGTGTTCCGGTTCGGAGAGTAAGGTAGCCGATAAACTTGCTTTTGCTCGAGGCCTAACATCCCGGCCTCAGGTTGGCAACGCACCATTACCACCTTTGGTGTCTAAAGGTGGCGTGAATTTCTTAACGTCAGGAAATCCGTCTGCTTGTTTGCCTTCGAATATCATTAAAAAAAAAGGATTTTTATAAAAGAGAGTAACCCGAACCTCTATTAGTCGCATTCAGCTACCACAGAGTCTTGTTTTATTTTTAACTCGTGGCACTTCGATCAGATGTGTATTTAATTGATTAAAGTACTATTTAGTACTAGAAAGCACACCAATATTTATTGTGACATTTAAATCAACATAACATTTGCCGACGATTCGCGATTAACCTACGCCTTCATCAAGAAATTAATTCATAATTAAGGTGTGGGTAAAACCGCAAATTGAAGCCGCGAACTTGGAAACCATTATCAAGGGGTAACGTAATTTCTAACCCATAACTATTGTTTAACCCATTAAATCAGATCACGTCCTGTACGAGAAAATACATAGGTACCTAAAACAAGAAAAAATACAGTCTGATTTAGTATTACTTCATATGCAAAATAAGCCTTTATTTTGCTAATTCCGCGTAGGCGGTGTAACTATTGTGGCAAATAATCCTCCAAATGACACAGAATGTGACAAGCCTAACTGACGTTCCCACTGCCCACCTCCGTGACTAGAACATGAATAAAGGAAGAGTTTGGGAAACAATATAAATTGTCATGTTCTTTACATGTGACAACCCTACCTAAAGTTCCCACTTACCACCACCGCGACCAGATCACAAATAGAGTCCGAACACGGGAAACAAAACTTCTTGTCACGTCCTTCGCTAACTTTCGGGTTCGATGCCGGGGTCGGGCAACAAAAAGAAAATTGGGTTTTCCTAATTTTCTAATAAAAAAAAGGTTGCTCGGGATTGGATATGTGCCCGGTTTGCGATTGGGTTGCCATCTATCTCATTGTGGGAGCTAGTATCTTCGGTTAGTCGTGAGTGCCCTGGTTGTGCCTCTTTTCAGGGATATGGGCGTGAAGATACGTACGTTTATAGAAGAGCGATTTCCATAAATTGAAAAATTAAAAAAATATAGGTGCAGGCGTCATAAACGAGGCAGCTTACCACATTTTCAGAATGTTTGTTTGTCTATCTGCATCAAGACTACGATCCGCGCTGAAACTATTGAAACAATCGTAATAAAATTTGGCTGGTGGAAATTTGGTGGTACTTTATGTTTCGAACAAGGTTATGGGTTACTTTTTATCCCATTTACTACGTGGAGGAGGAGGAGGAGGAGATCCCGTGAGACAAGAGTAAAAGTCAAAACGTAAATTGGGCAATAACTCCTAATTGTGTAGTCCGATTTTTTATTTTTAGTATGTGCATTACAAATTCTTTCGAATTTTTTTCAAGTCACAAGTTTTTCGCTTAGAAATTACAAATATAACAACACCCAGTTTATAATGATAAGATAACTTGAAATCTTGAACGCAAAGAAAAATTTTAACATACGTATACATTATACATACATACATTCCTTCACGCCAAGTGCCCCCTGCAAGGTAGGCAAAGAGTATTGAGTGACAAGAAAGCGAAGTTCTCCGGGTTGCTTAGTATATAGTTTTGCATAAATTTTCACGTACTACGACGTTATAATAAAATAGGGTGGAAACTATTAAATATTTTTATTGCGCTTATATATTTATAGGTGCTGTAAAACCGTGAAAAACAATGTAATAAAGCAACGCGAAAAAATATGCACCCTCAGTGTTTCTCTAGAGATGAAAACTACTATAGTTTCCAAATAATAGGACAAGATATGGACAAAACTCTTACATGATAAGAATGTTCCGTTCGAATGCCGAGTGTCAAAGGTGTGATTTGGACGTGTCTAGTGTTGGTAGTACCTACATGAAAAAAATGTTCAACAGTATTTTTTTTATATATTTATATATTTTTTTTGTTTTTCTGGTGTCTAAATATTTTCACTTTAAAAAAAGTTTTTTAACTTTAACTCTAACTAGCTAACTAACTAACTTTAACTCTAGAGATGAAAACTACTATAGTTCCCAAATAATAGGACAAGATATGGATAAAACTCTTACATGATATGAATGTTCCGTTCGAATGCCGAGTGTCAAAGGTGTGATTTGGACGTGTCTAGTGTTGGTAGTACCTAAATGAAAAAATGTTCAACAGTAATTTTTTTATATGTTTATATATTTTTTTGTTTTTCTGGTGTCTAAATATTTTCACTTTACTGCATTTTATCTTTGTTATTTGACATGTTTCTATGTATATTTTCTACTGCGCCTGAATTTTTTTATGTTAAGACGATATATATTTTTTTAGAGAATCATCATGTCATACGCTCGAAAGTTTCTCTCGGCATTTCAGTAGATGCAGTTTTAGCACTAGTAAAATTAGAAAATATATAAACAAGGACTTTCCTATAGTCTACATGATTGAAGGAAAACTTTAGTTCACGTCCTACTAAGATGAAAACTTCTTCAAGAAACTTAACAATATTGGAAGTTTGTACGAAACGCGACGTATGCATTAAAGTTTACCTTCCGCATAGAGTGCCAAGTCAAGTATAAATACACAGTGATAATTATATGTTTCCACATTAAAGATATAACAATAGGTGAAAATATTACATATTCAACAGTCTGTCTGTCTGTTACGCTTTCACGGCTGAACCGCTAGACCGATTTTAATAAAATTTCATATGCATGTAGTTAAAGACCCAAAGTCTAACTCAGGCTTTTTTAAAAAATAAAGCTCTTTATGACTGAAATGAAGAAGATAACCATCATAGAGGGATTATACTGGCAGAGGAGTTCAA
Source organism: Calephelis virginiensis (assembly GCA_002245475.1). Taxonomy (NCBI): domain Eukaryota; kingdom Metazoa; phylum Arthropoda; class Insecta; order Lepidoptera; family Riodinidae; genus Calephelis; species Calephelis virginiensis. The sequence continues at coordinate 137,668 of NJDC01000797.1, read as the reverse complement.
TTAGGAAGAGGATTATAATACTTCTACTTCTTCTTTAAGGTTTGTACGAAAATCTATGCTACGCTGACAAAGTGACAGGTAAACAAATAGTTATCTATATAAATAAAAATGAAATTGCAAATGTGTTCCTAAGCGCATAACTTGAGAATGGCTCGAACAACTGAGCTATTTTTTATATAGATATAACTGCGCAAATAGGAAAAACAATTCTTACATTTTTCTAGTACAAATTAGCAATATTTGTTAATATCTAGTGGTACCTACTAAGATCACAGTGTCGGCTAGTGAAATATAATAGGTATGAGTTTACTGGAACGTTTTGGTTACATATGTTTTTTTTTTTAAATTCGTTAATTCTGAGTGAAACAATTATGACCAAATTTTTCTTTTTTAAAGTAAGCCAGGTTTTATCATATTGAAAAAGTAGAAGCAGAACCTTCGAAATAAGGAAATACTCTCAAATATGTAAATAAGCGTATTTGCTAAAATAAATACCTACGCTTCATTGAAACCATAGGGTTGTCACTTTTAATGGTTTAGACATTGTTTATTTTACGGAATATAAAAGGAGTTTTGACATGTTTAATCAATAGAGTTTTAATAACTAAATAACAAACGAAAACATACATACATACATTTTTGAAATTTTTCACTTTTGTTAAGATGGTGATATCTACTTATATTCACACTGTGGTGATATAGACTAATATATTCTATAGTGCGCAAGCGAGAGGTGAATACAGCCGTTTCCATTTCCAATCCCATTCTTTATTTGCCCGAGTAGTAGCAAAACCCTAAACTAAATTAATTAATTATGTAACCTGAAATGTAATACCCATGTATATTAATAAATCATTCTACCTTTCAAAATCAATAGGCAGTCTAAAAATGATTGGTCCGGTTTTCATGACGCTGTGTTTAAGCAGCCGTATACAGTAAATACAGCCCCGGCATTTTTTAAATAAAAACGATTGCGGAACGTGTAACGTGACCACTCGTCTTGATGCGACTCGGGTCCTGTTAGGTTCACTTAGACAGTTCGTAGGTGAGAGTGTTAACGTGTGCGTGCGATCTTACCACTGTCTACTTATATTTTCACTGTTGCGCGTATGTTAAACATCTAAATATTGTGAAATAAATATCGCTGGACAGTTTACACAAATTAATCCAATCCCTAAGCAAACAATAAATAATAAATAAAAAGTGCGCAACGCCGCTAAAGAAGTTTTCACTTATTGTTAATGACATATTTAAGCTATATTCAGCTTTTACAAGCTTCCAGGCAGAGAAGCCGATGGCTTATTCAACGTAGAAGACCGAGAACAGTAAACGTGTTAAAACAATGCAAAATTTTAACGCAAATCAAATAACTGCCAATTTTAAAGAAGCTGTAGCGAAACAAACAATGTTACATTCAAAGCCAAAACACAATTTCGAAACAAAAGTTTTCTATAACTCTGGTAGGCTTACAGAATCTCTACAAATAACCCTTCTGGAAGTAAACGTCCCTTTTGTTTTGGTTACAGATTTGCTAGGACGCCTTACTAGGACGATATAAATGTTTACTTTTAATATTTGGAAAGCTTTGAAGGGTCAGGATAAGTGTATCGAAAAACTTTCAGTTCTAAAACCTTGACATCGAATTATACGTACTATACGTACGTAAAAAAGTATTTTGAGTAACTTTTAGTTTTTACCTTTATTTTATCAATAGCATAATTCCATTAAATTTATTTATTTAATACTTTATTACACACAAACAAGAATATTCAAAATACAGGAGAAGTAAAAAAGCACAAATTGCGAACTTATATCTTTAACTACAGAAATTTCTTTAAAAAAGAAATCGTAAAAATAAAATGGACGGTACGGTATACATAAAATTAACTAATAATTAAGAATGTTTTTTTATGGTATTGGAAGGCAACCAAGCAGATGGATTTCCTGCTGGTACGAAATTCCCGCCGCCTAGAGACAACAAAGGTGGTAATGGTGCGTTGCCAACCTGAGACCGGGATGTTAGGCCTCGAGCAAAAGTAAGTTTACAGGCTACCTTACCCTCCGAACCTGGAACACGTCATGACGTTATGGCGGCAGGAATAGGTAAGGCGGTGGTACCAATCCAGGTGAGTCGCTGCGAAACTCTACCACCCAGTCATATGTCACGGTGCTGGTGACGATAAGCCTATGCTCGCCTTTTACGAGCTGCAAAAATAAAATAGGTACAACTATATTCGATAATATACATTAAACGATTATATACCAACATTATATACGAGTTTGTTATTGAGTTAACAAAAAGTAACGACGTGTTTTTGGTTCAATACTCAAAGTTTATTCGCAAAGTCAAACATTTCATATAATCATTTTATTATAGACATAGTTTTATGGTACTTGTTCTGAGATAAACAAAACAGCTGGATTTTTTGTTGGTGATCGTATGTTGCCCTGGTAGGTAGGTAAAATTTATTAGTTAAACTGTGCTTCATATCGGACGATGACAATGACGAACAATGACGTTATGGCAAGAGGAACATACTTTAGAAGCAGTGGTTCTACTGCTTTAATGACTTCATATATTCATATAGTTCAGTA